>JAPXFY010000024.1:64818934-64846434 GCA_030674185.1 Monoplex corrugatus | reverse complement strand
ATGGAGGATAACATACTGACTTATAGTACTTGCCCTTGCCACAACAGCTGGTGGTAACTGTTCGTTCGTTCGTTCTTTGATTTAACGTCTGTTCACTATGAGTGATATTAGACGGGGGGAAAAAATGGAGGATGGGAGATGGGCGAGTTGGATTGGGGGCAGAGAGGAGACAGAGTATGAGACATAAGTAAGCGGGTAAATAGAAAAATGGAACAAGATCTTAACACTAACAATTAACATTAACAATGTGAAGGGAAAATTTAACGCTGAAGTACAAACTTCATAAACTTAAAGCAATACATTAACAGGACTGTGAACCAATGATTCTGAAATTTTAAGTAACAATGGTGATAACTGTCAGGTAGCTGAGGTGCCTTGAACAGAGAGGTGTGATGACGGTGTTCATCTCTGTGAGGCTGATTCTGTTCGTCTTGCTGTTCATACTCCGTTCCTGGCTTTGCTATTTTGTCCACCTGGGAAATCACAATGTGAGGGGATCCACTGCAACACCTGTCTGATGCACCTGATATTTTGCATAGCTTCTCGCAGTTGTGTCTAGCAATTTACGTACGAAAGTGGCGGCAGAAATGTGGTTCTACAGACATCTTCTCAGAGTAAAATGGACAGACAAAAGAACCAATGAAAGCGTGCTAACGGAATTAGCTGTCCAACGTAAAATGCTCCCAGAGATCAACAAAAGAAAATTGAAATAAATCGGGCACATGAACAGAAACACCAGAACCGACTTGATGACATCAGTACTGCAAGGGAGAGTCAAGGCAAAGAGAAAACAAGGAAGACCAATAAAATCCTTCACGGACAACATCGCTGATGTTCCATGACATCATACACAGGAGCAGAGACCGTGTCGCCTGGCGGTCCTTCGTGACAAAGAGTGGAGCTCCCACCGTCGTCCATGGCGATGAAGATAGACGAGATGAGTGACTTCCAAGACTGACATCGTATTTATAAAGAAGAAGATTTAGTTGTCACTGTTAGACGGGCCCCGGTATCTCAGTTGGTTTGAGTGTTGGATTCACATGCTAATGGTTATGGGCTCGAATCCCAGGTTGCGCTATATTAAAACTGGCCTTCTCACTGTCCCATCTTAACATCATTGTTGTTCTAGTGGTGTCAGTGTAGGATTAGATAAGTCCCCCTTTCCCCCACTTCAATGAGACGGTTATCCCCATTGGCCATATCATCTGAGGTGGATGTCGACGTAAAAACTGAACAAATCAATCAATCAATCAATGACTGTTGGGCATAGTATTTGTACAGAAGAAGATTTGGCTGTCACTGCTAAGGTCTGCTCTCTTTGATTCCTGTTATTACTTCATCAATCATGTATTGGGGTGAGAAGTCCTAAACAAACCGTAACAATAATGACAACAATATCAATAACCACAATAACCATGATAATGTTTAATATACTGATACAAAATGGGCGCAGTGGTCAAGCATATGAAACATCAGATTCCCAATGGAAAGGTCTGGGTTTGATCCTGTCTGGAACCTACTGTCTGGTATCCCCTTCTTTTGTGTTTGGTTTGGTTTGGTTTAGTTTGGTTTGGTTTGGTTTGGTCTTGTTTGGTTTGGTTTGGTTTGGTTTGGTTTAGTTTGGTTTAGTTTGGTTTGGTTTGGTTTGGTTTGGTTTGGTTTGGTTTGGTTTGGTTTGGTTTGGTTTAGTTTGGTTTGGTTTAGTTTGGTTTGGTTTGGTTTGGTTTGGTTTGGTTTAGTTTGGTTTGGTTTGTGTTTGGTTTGGTTTGGTTTGGTTTGGTTTGGTTTGGTTTGTTGTTTGGTTTTGGTTTGGTTTGGTTTGGTTTGGTTTGGTTTGGTTTGGTTTGGTTTGGTTTGGTTTGGTTTGTTTGGTTTTGGTTTGGTTTGGTTTGGTTTGGTTTTGTGTTTGGTTTGGTTTGGTTTGGTTTTGGTTTGGTTGTTTGGTTGGTTTGGTTTGGTTTGGTTTGGTTTGGTTTGGTTTGGTTTTGGTTTGGTTTGGTTTTGGTTTGGTTTGGTTTGGTTTGGTTTGGTTTGGTTTGGTTTGGTTTTGGTTTGGTTTGGTTTGGTTTGGTTTGGTTTGGTTTTGGTTTGGTTTGGTTTGGTTTGGTTTGGTTTGGTTTGGTTTGGTTTGTGGTTTGGTTTGGTTTGTGTTTGGTTTGGTTTGGTTTGGTTTGTTTGGTTTGGTTTGGTTTGGTTTGTTTGGTTTGGTTTGGTTTGGTTTGGTTTGGTTGGTTTGGTTTGGTTGTTGGTTGTTGGTTTGGTTTGGTTTGGTTTGGTTTGTTTGGTTTGGTTTGTTGTTTGTTTGGTTTGGTTGGTGGTTTGGTTTGGTTTGGTTGGTTTGGTTTGGTTGGTTTGGTTTGGTTTGGTTTGGTTTGGTTTGGTTTGGTTTGGTTTGGTTTGGTTTTGGTTTGGTTTGGTTGGTTTGGTTTGGTTTGGTTTGGTTTGGTTTTGGTTTGGTTTGGTTTGGTTTGTTGGTTTGGTTTGGTTTGGTTTGGTTTGGTTTGGTTGGTTTTGGTTTGGTTTGGTTTGGTTTGGTTTGGTTTGGTTTGGTTTGGTTTGGTTTGGTTTGTTGTTTGGTTTGGTTTGGTTTGGTTTGGTTTGGTTTGTTGGTTTTGGTTGGTTTGGTTTGGTTTGGTTTGGTTGGTTTTGTTGGTTTGGTTTTGGTTTGGTTTTGGTTTGGTTTGGTTTGGTTTGGTTTGGTTTGGTTTGTTTGGTTTGTTTGGTTTGGTTTGGTTTGTGTTTGGTTTTGGTTTGGTTGGGTTGGTTTGGTTTGGTTTGGTTTGGTTTTGGTTTGGTTTGGTTTGGTTTGGTTTTGGTTTGGTTTGGTTTGGTTTGGTTTGGTTTGTTTGGTTTGGTTTGGTTTGGTTTGGTTTGGTTTGGTTTGGTTTGGTTTGGTTTGGTTTGGTTTGGTTTGGTTTGTTGTTTGGTTTGGTTTGGTTGGTTGGTTTGGTTTTGGTTTGGTTTGGTTTGGTTTGGTTTGTTGGTTTGGTTTTGGTGGTTTGTTTGTGGTTTTGGTTTGGTTTGGTTTGGTTTGGGGTTTGGTTTGGTTGGTTTGGTTGGTTTGGTTGTGGTTGGTTTGGTTTGGTTTGGTTTGGTTTGGTTGTTTGGTTTGTTTGGTTTGGTTTGGTTTGGTTGTTGGTTGGTTGGTTGTGTTTTGGTTTGGTTTGGTTTGGTTTGGTTTGGTTTTGTTTGTTGTTTGTTTGGTTTGGGTTTGGTTTGGTTTGGTTTGGTTTGGTTGGTTTGGTTTGGTTTGTTTGGTTGGTTTGGTTTGGTTTGGTTTGGTTTGTTGGTTTGTTGGTTTGGTTTGGTTTGGGGTTTGTTGGTTTGTTTGGTTTGGTGGTTTGTTTGGTTTGGTTGGTTTTTGGTTTGGTTGGTTTGGTTTTGGTTTTGGTTTGGTTTGGTTTGGTTTGGGTTTTGGTTTGGTTGTTTGTTGTTGGTTGGTTTGGTTTGGTTGTTTGGTTGTGGGTTGTGGGGTTTGGTTTGGTTTGGTTTGGTTTGGTTGGTTTGGTTTGTTTTGGTTTGTTGGTTTGGTTTGGTTTGGTTTGTTTGGTTTGGTTTTGGTTTGTTTGGTTTGGGTTTGTTGTTGGTTTGGTTTGGGTTGTTTGGTTTGGTTTGGTTTGGTTTGGTTTGTGTGTTGGTTTGGTTTGGTTTGGTTTGGTTTGGTTTGGTTGGTTGTTTGGTTTGGTTTGGTTTGTTTGGTTTTGGTTTGGTTTGGTTTGGTTTGGTTGGTTTGGTTTGTTTGGTTTGGTTTTGGTTTGGTTTGGTTTGGTTTGGTTTGGTTTGTGTTGGTTTGTTTGGTTTGGTGTGTTGGTTTGTGTTGGTTTGGTTTGGTTTGGTTTTTGGTTTGGTTTGTGGTTTGGTTTGGTTTGGTTGTTGGTTTGGTTGTTGGTTTGGTTTGGTTTGTGTTGGTTTGTGTTTTGGTTTGGTTTGGTTGGTTGTTTGTTGTTGTTGTTTGGTTTGTTTGGTTTGGTTTTGGTTTGGTTTGGTTTGTGTTTTGTTGGTTTGGTTTGGTTGTGTTGGTTTGTTTGTTTGGTTTGGTTGTTTGGTTGTTTGGTTTGGTTGGGTTTGGTTTGGTTGGTTGTGTTTGGTTTGGTTTGTTGTGTTGGTTTGGTTTGGTGTTTGGTTTGGTTTGGTTTTGGTTTGTTTGTGTTTGGTTTGGTTTGTGTTTGTGGTTTGGTTTGGTTTGGTTTGGTTTGTTGTTGGTTTGGTTTGTGTTTTGGTTTGGTTTTTGTTTGGTTTTGGTTTTGGTTTGTGTTTGGTTTGTGTTTGGGTTTGGTTTTGGTTTGGGTTGTTGGTTTGGTTTGTTGGTTTGGTTGTTTGGTTTGTTTGGTTTGGTTTTGGTGGTTGGTTTGTGGTTTGGTTTGTTTGGTTTGGTTTGGTTTTGGTTTGGTGGTTGGTTTGGTGTTTTGTTTGTTTGGTTTGGTTTGGTTTGGGGTTTGGTGTTTGGTTTGTGTTTGGTTTGGTTTTGGTTGTGTTTGGTTGTGTTGTTGGTTTGGTTTGGTTGTTTGGTTTGTTGTGTTGTTTGTTTGGTTGGTTTGTTTGTTTCGTTGTTTGTGTTTGGTTGTGTTGTTGGTTTGTTGGTGTTTGGTTTGTGTTGGTTGGTTTGGTTTGTGTTGGTTTTGGTGTTTGGTTTGGTTTGGTTTGGTCGTATGTTTGGTTGTGTTGTCTGGTATGGTTTGGTTTGGTTGGTTCTTGTTATTGTTTTTCTGTTTTGTTTGTTTTTATTCTTTCCTTTCATTTGTTTTATTATTAATTATTTATCAATTTATTTGTTTATCTATCTATTTATTTTTTTCTTGGGGGGTGTGTGTGGTGCTTTTTCTGTAGGTTGTACAGGGAAAGGTGTGAAACTGACAGGTGAGCTACAGTAGGTTACTGCCACCTTCAGCACCTTTTGTTCCCATACCTATTTGTGTGTGCCTGAAGAAAGAGTCAGTCTGCATGACGGTGGAATCAAGGGCTGATTTGACTTGTTACCTTTCATTGGCGGCTCCAGCCCTTTACCCCAGGCAGCTGTCGGTGTAACGGACACTATCTGCTTTGTTACCTGTCTGGTAATGAAGAGGTGCCACACCTGGACGTGTGTGTTAACTGACTGATGTGGTTACCGTCACTAACTGGACAAAGATGTTGGCAATAACATACGCTCCCCAAACATAGGATGCAGCGCAGCGACAATTCTAGTGGCATACCTGTCTGTCACTGATATACCCACAACCATTTACGTTATAACAGGTTTGTTTTTTCGAAACTGCGGGATATTTTCACAGAAGAGGGAAGATTCAACTGAGAAATCGAAACTGGAATCCAGAGGAAAAAAATACAATGATGTGGTCATTTGACCAGAATGCAATTCCACCAGCTGATTCAACGAGCACACAACAAAAAGACCAGTGCAAGTTATCAACTTGTCTCACTCCTTAAACACACCAACATTCATGTGGAAACAAATGCCAGGCTCACTGACTCCATGTTCATTACCACCCTGACATTCTAATGCCAGACCCGGACCCTGACCAAAAACTGCAGCACAAAAATTATTACCTGTGAAAAGTGCATGACATGATCAGAACCACAGATGCACATCAGATATAGCCGGCAGAATCGGCCAAGCCAAAACAGCATTCAAGAAGATGGAAAGCATTCTTACCAACAAATGCCTATCAATTATACATCAGGAAGAGAGTTCTTGAATGTTATATAGAACCAATACTCTTGTACGGATGTGAGGCGTGGACAGTCAACAAACAAAGCCAGAACAAGATTGAGGCAGCCGAGATGTGGTTTCTAAGAAGAATGTTGAGAGTTCCATGGACAGCAAAGAAAATAAACGAGACAGTCTTGATGGAGGCAGACACAAGTAGATCATTCATAAGGAAGATTAGGAAAAGACAGGCAATATTTATAGGCCATTTTATGAGGAAGGGGGATTTGGAGCACCTGGTCACAACGGGAAAGCTGGAGGGAAAGAGAGCACCGGGTAGACCCAGGGAGAAAATGCTAGACGGACTTGCAGAGTGGCTGAAGACGAGGGGGGTGGAGGAGATGCTTGGGGCAACAAGAGATAGAGATAGATGGAAGTCCACGATCGCCAACGCCATGCGGCAGGGCACCTGATGATGATGATGAAGATTAGAGAAATGACGGGAACAGTACTATTTCACCATTATATTAGCTTATCAACTGAGAATACAGTGAGAAAAATACAATGGTTTGGTCATTGACCAGAACGCCATTGCACCAGCTGATTCAGCAAGCACACAACAAACAGATCTGTTTAAACTGGAGGTAGATCAAGGAGTAATGAAGACTGACTTCACAAGGTATTTTCTATGCTTAAACTAGAGGTAGACAAAGGTAGTAAAGAAGACTGACTTCACAAGGTATTTTCTATGTTTAAACTAGAGGTAGACAAAGGTAGTAAAGAAGACAGACTTCACAAGGTATTTTCTATGTTTAAACTAGAGGTAGACAAAGGTAGAAAAGAAGACTGACTTCACAACGTATTTTCTATGTTTAAACTAGAGATAGACAAATGTGGAAAAGAAGACTGACTTCACAACGTATTTTTCCTCTTATAAACGGACCATGTATCACAACCATCATGATCGTATCATGATTCCGTAAAAGCCTCAAAACTGGTCAGTCCCCATCTCAACAGAATCACACACATTCATCATTTAGCTCATCGTGACCTGGTCTGAAATCTGATAATCTTGTGTCTTTGTTATCTTTTTATGTAACTGGACAAAGGACAGGTGGCTGAACATTTGTGTTTTGCCTTGTTTAAGGCTTCACAGAGTTGTATAAGATGGCCGGGTCTCTCCAGCAAAAAAAATATCTTAAACTTTTTAAATGACATAAACAACATGACTCCCGCGTGATGTGCGACAGTAGAAAACAGACCGAGAGGTAGGGTTTTACACTACGTGTTTCTGTTCTCTTTCTACAATGACTTTCTCCACGTCCACTGATAGAATCCCTATATCAGATGAGTTATCTGACCCGTTGTTTGTGTCCTAAATTTAGTGAATTGTTTTTTGCCGTCTTTTGTGCATGGTTGACTGAGGCCATTGGTCGAAAATGTTCACATGTCTTCTTTCGCCAAGTAACTATGCGTTCTCAGTCTGGTTTTGTGTTTTCGGTTTGTTTTTGTTAGTTTTTGGTTTGTGAGTGAGTGAATAAGTGCGCGCGCGCGCGTGTGTGTGTTTGTGTGTACGTGTGTGTGTGTGTGTGTGTGTGTGTGTGTGTGTGTGTGTGTGTGTGTGTGTGTGTGTGTGTGTGTTTGTGTGTAGTTGTGTGTGTATGTGGAGAAAGGGAAAAGAAAGAGAAAATACAGAGAGAGCTATGGGATCATAAGTTCGTGGTTTGAATAAAACGATCAGCATTCAGTAACAATACTGTGTTTGCCTGTTGTCCAACAGTGAGCAAAGATCTTGTAAGGGACACAACTTTCATTTACACAAACTGTGGTGCTGGGCCGGCTACGTTTCTCAGAGTGTCACGGCTCGTCTTATCACATTCCACAATAATTGTGCTTTGCCTAATTGGATGTTAGGAACTAGAAACACGAAAATACAGTAACAACGTGTATCTAATACACAAAACACAACAGGCGCAAACTATCGGTCAAATGCCTTTGTCAATTTATTCACAAAAAACAACAAAGAACAAATGGACAAAGGTCAGACTAAAAAACGGCAAGACTCCCCTGATGTTTCCTTAGCAGTAAAAAATGGTTGATATGAAATCTGAAAAGGATTTTGCCAAATTATATTTCAATGAAGCATTTGCATTCTGATGCGATTTTATGCGTTTCTATGATACAAATGATAATCATGTTTAGAGAACAATTTCTCTGATTTGGAATCAGATGAGTGAGAGACAGAGACAGGGATGAAAGGAGAGAGATAAACAGACAGACAGAAAGACAGACACAGTGTGTGGATGTGTGGGAAGATGAGTTAATTCGTGTATCTGCCAGCATATTGGTGTGCCTGGGTTTGCTTTAGTATTATTTACTGTATTTTATGCAGCCTTTAGGAAACAGCAACAACTGCAGCAACAACTACAACAGCAACAAAGGGAAAGAACTCCGACAAAAACCGCAACCGCCCACATCAAGCATCATCAGATACTTATTATTTTTATCCGGTCTTCTCTATTATTCTTACCACTCTCTCTCTCTCTCTCTCTCTCTCTCTCTCTCTCTCTCTCTCTCTCTCTCTCTCTCTCTCTCTCTCTTTCTCTCTCTTTCTCTCTCTCTCTCTCTCTCTCTCTTTCTCTCACCCCTCTCTGTCTCCCATTTACTCTGTTTCTCTCACTGTCTGTCTCACTCACTCACTCACTCACTCGTTCGTTTTTCCTCTCTCACTCAATCACACGCGCTCACAGAGAGAGAGAGACAGAGAGAGAGAATCTGGTATATCTATTGTATCTTCGTGGCCCCATCAGAAGGAAATAATCTGACAGCACTAACACCTTGATACCCTCTCCACAGTCACTTAACAGCCTTACAGCAGACAGCCGTGATAGTCTAACATCATGGAGAACACTCACTCCACCCACCGTCACTGACAATGGAGAGGGATTTACGTCTCTTATTAAGACACACTGACTTTGTCAGACTGCATGTGCCACCTTGACGATGACGATAAAAGTAGCTGTTATTTAATTCACTACATGTTGCTCTGGGCATTGAATCCAGGTGACGTGGTTCTTTCAAGGAAAACGAAATATACTGTCTCTTACGTGAAGTAGCTGTCTGATAAAGGTCCTTTGAGCAAGCTTTGTTGGTGACTGTTGTGCTGCCTGTTGATTATCGTTCTTTGTGTACACTCATGACTGCCTCTTGTTACCTACTGACATCCACATAGTGCTAGGACACGGTCCGACAGGTGCGGTTCTGACAACACTGATTGCTGCAGTCTTTACAGCATCCTGTCTGTGACGGAATTCCGTACCACTGCAAGTCCGTCTGACAAACTGAAAAAGTCATTTTGTGGCTATGCAACGAACTTTTGGTTTACTCTGTTTCAAGCACGTGCCCCAGCAGCCACTTCCAGGTTGTCGGAGTTTTCCTGGATCTCGAAATTTCAAATTATAAATGGAGTTTTGATGCAATGAGCATGTTCATCTGACCACAAACACATTCACTTTGTCATCTCCAATCGATTTACAATCACCTGTCAGACAGACGACAAAAAACTCAAAACCCCTCTTGTCGGATCCAAGACTGCAGTGTGGCATAGAATTGTAAGATAACACACAACAAGACTGCAGTGTGGCATAGAATTGTAAGATAACACACAACAAGACTGCAGTGTGGCATAGAATTGTATGATAACACACAACAAGACTGGAGTGTGGCATAGAATTGTATGATAACACATAACAAGACTGGAGTGTGGCATAGAATTGTAAGATAACACACAACAAGACTGCAGTGTGGCATAGAATTGTATGATAACACATAACAAGACTGCAGTGTGGCATAGAATTGTATGATAACACATAACAAGACTGGAGTGTGGCATAGAATTGTATGATAACACATAACAAGACTGGAGTGTGGCATAGAATTGTATGATAACACATAACAAGACAGGAGTGTGGCATAGAATTGTATGACAACACATAACAAGACTGGAGTGTGGCATAGAATTGTATGATAACACATAACAAGACAGGAGTGTGGCATAGAATTGTATGATAACACATAACAAGACAGGAGTGTGACATAGAATTGTATAACACATAACAAGACTGGAGTGTGGCATAGAAATGTATGATAACACACAACAAGCCTGGAGTGTGGCATAGAATTGTATGATAACACATAACAAGACTGCAGTGTGGCATAGAATTGTATGATAACACATAACAAGACTGGAGTGTGGCATAGAATTGAATAACACATAACAAGACTGGAGTGTGGCATAGAATTGTATGATGAAACATAACAAGACTGGAGTGTGGCATAGAATTGTATGATAACACATAACAAGACTTGAGTGTGGCATAGAATTGTATGATAACAGATAACAAGACTGGAGTGTGGCATAGAATTGTATGATAACACATAACAAGACTGGAGTGTGGCACAGAATTGCATGATAACACATAACAAGACTGGAGTGTTGCATAGAATTGTATCATGACACATAACAAGACTGGAATGTGGCATAGAATTGTATGATAACACATAACAAGACTGGAGTGTGACATAGAATTGTATGATAACACATAACAAGACTGGAGTGTGGCATAGAATTGTATGATACCACATAACAAGACTGCAGTGTGGCATAGAATTGTATGATAACACAAAATAAGACTGGAGTGTGGCATAGAATTGTATGATAACACATAACAAGACTGGAGTGTGGCATAGAATTGTATGATAACACATAATAAGATTGGAGTGTGGCATAGAATTGTATGATAACACATAATAAGACTGGAGTGTGGCATAGAATTGTATGATAACACATAACAAGACTGGAGTGTGGCATAGAATTGTATGATAACACATGACAAGACTGGAGTGTGGCATAGAATTGTATGATAACAGATAACAAGACTGCAGTGTGGCATAGAATTGTATGATAACACGTAACAAGACTGGAGTGTGGCATAGAATTGTATGAGAACACATAACAAGACTGGAGTGTGACATAGAGTTGTATGAGAACACATAACAAGATTGGAGTGTGGCATAGAGTTGTATGATAACATATAACAAGACTGGAGTGTGGCATAGAGTTGTATGAGAACATATAACAAGACTGGAGTGTGGCATAGAGTTGTATGAGAACATATAACAAGACAGGAGTGTGGCATAGAGTTGTATGAGAACATATAACAAGACTGGAGTGTGGCATAGAGTTGTATGAGAACACATAACATGACTGGAGTGTGACATAGAATTGTATGATAACACATAACAAGACTGGAGTGTGACATAGAATTGTATAACACATAACAAGACTGGAGTGTGGTATAGAGTTGTATGATAACATATAACAAGACAGGAGTGTGGCATAGAGTTGTATGAGAACATATAACAAGACTGGAGTGTGACATAGAGTTGTATGAGAACACATAACAAGACAGGAGTGTGGAGTAGAGTTGTATGATAACATATAACAAGACAGGAGTGTGGCATAGAATTGTATGATAACATATAACAAGACTGGAGTGTGGAGTAGAGTTGTATGAGAACACATAACAAGACTGGAGTGTGGCATAGAATTGTATGATAACATATAACAAGACTGGAGTGTGGCATAGAGTTGTATGATAACATATAACAAGACTGGAGTGTGACATAGAATTGTATGAGAACAGATAACAAGACTGGAGTGTGACATAGAATTGTATGAGAACACATAACAAGACTGGAGTGTGGCATAGAATTGTATGAGAACACATAACAAGACTGGAGTGTGACATAGAATTGTATGAGAACACATAACAAGACTGGAGTGTGGCGTAGAGTTGTATGAGAACACATAACAAGACTGGAGTGTGACGTAGAATTGTATGAGAACACATAACAAGACTGGAGTGTGACATAGAATTGTATGAGAACACATAACAAGACAGGAGTGTGGCATAGAGTTGTATGATAACACATAACAAGACTGGAGTGTGGCATAGAATTGTATAACACATAACAGACAGGAGTGTGGCATAGAATTGTATGATAACACATAACAAGACTGGAGTGTGGCGTAGAGTTGTATAACACATAACAAGACAGGAGTGTGGCATAGAATTGTATGATAACACATAACAAGACTGGAGTGTGACATAGAGTTGTATAACACATAACAAGACAGGAGTGTGGCATAGAATTGTATGATAACACATAACAAGACTGGAGTGTGGCGTAGAGTTGTATAACACATAACAAGACAGGAGTGTGACATAGAGTTGTATGATAACACATAACAAGACAGGAGTGTGACATAGAGTTGTATGATAACATATAACAGATTGGAGTGTGACATAGAATTGTATAAACACATAACAAGACTGGAGTTTGACATAGAGTTGTATGATAACATATAACAAGACTGGAGTGTGGCATAGAATTGTATGATAACATATAACAAGACTGGAGTGTGGCATAGAATTGTATGATAACATATAACAAGACTGGAGTGTGGCATAGAGTTGGGGGGGGGGGGGGGGGGGGGGGGGGGGGGGGGGGGGGGGGGGGGGGGGGGGGGGGGGGGGGGGGGGGGGGGGGGGGGGGGGGGGGGGGGGGGGGGGGGGGGGGGGGGGGGGGGGGGGGGGGGGGGGGGGGGGGGGGGGGGGGGGGGGGTATAAACACATAACAAGACTGGAGTGTGGCATAGAATGTATGATAACACACAACAAGCTGGAGTGTGGCATAGAATTGTATGATAACAATAACAAGACTGCGATGTGGCATAGAATTGTATGATAACACATAACAAGACTGGAGTGTGGCATAGAATTGTATATAACAATAACAAGACTGGAGTGTGGCATAGATTGTATGATAACATATAACAAGACTGGAGTGTGGCATAGAATTGTATGATAACACATAACAAGACTTGGAGTGTGGCATAGAATTGTATGAAACAGATAACAAGACTGGAGTGTGGCATAGAATTGTATGATAACACATAACAAGACTGGAGTGTGGCACAGAATTGCATGATAACACATAACAAGACTGGAGTGTTGCGTAGAATTGTATCGGAACACATAACAAGACTGGAGTGTGACGATAGAATTGTATGAAACACATAACAAGACTGGAGTGTGACATAGAATTGTATGATAACACATAACAAGACTGGAGTGTGGCATAGAATTGTATGATACACATAACAAGACTGCAGTGTGGCATAGAATTGTATGATACACAAAATCAAGACTGGAGTGTGGCATAGAATTGTATGATAACACATAACAAGACTGGAGTGTGGCATAGAAGTTGTGATAACACATAAAAGACATGGAGTGTGGCATAGAATTGTATGATAACACATAATAAGACTGGAGTGTGGCATAGAATTGTTGATAACACATAACAAGACTGGAGTGTGGCATAGAATGTGTATGATAACACATACAAGACTGGAGTGTGGCATAGATTGTATGATAACAATAACAAGATCAGGAGTGGCATAGATTGTATGATAACACATAACAAGACTGGAGTGTGGCATAGATTGTATGATGAACACATAACAAGACTGGAGTGTGACATAGAGTTGTATGAGAACACATAAACAGGATGTGCGTGAGTGTATGAGTCAGACGTGTGCATAGAGTTTATGATAAACATATAACAAGACTGGAGTGTGACATAGAATTGTATAAACACATAACAAGACTGGAGTGTGACATAGAGTTGTATGAGAACACATAACAAGACATGGAGTGTGCATAGAATTGTATATAACACATAACAAGACTGGAGTGGATGTGTAACCATGAGAGTTGCGTATGATAACATATAACAAGACTGGAGTGTGGACATAGAATTGTATGATAACACATAACAAGACTGGAGTGTGGCATAGAGTTGTATGATAACACATAACAAGACTGGAGTGTGACATTAGAATTGTATAACACATAACAAGACTGGAGTGTGGCATAGAGTTGTATGATAACACATAACAAGACTGGAGTGTGACATAGAATTGTATGAGAACACATAACAAGACGGAGTGTGACATAGAATTGTATGAGAACACATAACAAGACTGGAGTGTGGCATAGAGTTGTATGATAGCAATAACAAGACAGGAGTGTTGACATAGAATTGTATGAGAACACATAACAAGACTGGAGTGTGGCATAGAGTTGTATGATAACACTATAACAAGACTGGAGTGTGGCATAGAATTGTATGATAACAATAACAAGACTGGAGTGTGGCATAGAATTGTATGATAACATATAACAAGACAGGAGTGTGGCATAGAGTTGTATGAGACCACATAACAAGACTGGAGTGTGGCTAGAGTTGTATGAGACCACATAACAAGACTGGAGTGTGGCGTATAGAGTTGTATGAGACCACATAACAAGACTGGAGTGTGGCGTAGAGTTGTATGAGACCACATAACAAGACAGGAGTGTGGCATAGAGTTGTATGATAAACATAACAAGACTGGAGTGTGGCATAGAGTTGTATGATAACATATAACAAGACAGGAGTGTGGCATAGAGTTGTATGATAACATATAACAAGATTGGAGTGTGGCATAGAATTGTATAACACATAACAAGACTGGAGTGTGACATAGAGTTGTATGATAACATATAACAAGATTGGAGTGTGACATAGAATTGTATAACAACATAACAAGACTGGAGTTTGACATAGAGTTGTATGATAACATATAACAAGACTGGAGTGTGGCATAGAATTGTATGATAACATATAACAAGACTGGAGTGTGGCATAGAATTGTATGATAACATATAACAAGACTGGAGTGTGGCATAGAGTTGTATGATAACACATAACAAGACAGGAGTGTGGCATAGAGTTGTATAAACACATAACAAGACAGGAGTGTGGCATAGAGTTGTATGATAACACATAACAAGACAGGAGTGTGGCATAGAGTTGTATAACACATAACAAGACAGGAGTGTGGCATAGAGTTGTATGATAACATATAACAAGACTGGAGTGTGGCATAGAGTTGTATGAGAACATATAACAAGATGGAGTGTGGCATAGAGTTGTATGAGAACATATAACAAGACAGGAGTGTGGCATAGAGTTGTATGAGAACATATAACAAGACTGGAGTGTGGCATAGAGTTGTATGAGAACATATAACAAGACTGGAGTGTGGCATAGAGTTGTTATGAGAACATATAACAAGACTGGAGTGTGGCATAGAGTTGTATGAGAACATATAACAAGACAGGAGTGTGGCATAGAGTTGTATGAGAACATATAACAAGACTGGAGTGTGGCATAGAGTTGTATGAGAACACATAACATGACTGGAGTGTGACATAGAATTGTATGATAACACATAACAAGACTGGAGTGTGACATAGAATTGTATAACACATAACAAGACTGGAGTGTGGTATAGAGTTGTATGATAACATATAACAAGACAGGAGTGTGGCATAGAGTTGTATGAGAACATATAACAAGACTGGAGTGTGACATAGAGTTGTATGAGAACACATAACAAGACAGGAGTGTGGAGTAGAGTTGTATGATAACATATAACAAGACAGGAGTGTGGCATAGAATTGTATGATAACATATAACAAGACTGGAGTGTGGAGTAGAGTTGTATGAGAACACATAACAAGACTGGAGTGTGGCATAGAATTGTATGATAACATATAACAAGACTGGAGTGGGCATAGAGTTGTATGATAACATATAACAAGACTGGAGTGTGGACATAGAATTGTATGAGAACAGATAACAAGACTGGAGTGTGACATAGAATTGTATGAGAACACATAACAAGACTGGAGTGTGGCATAGAATTGTATGAGAACACATAACAAGACTGGAGTGTGACATAGAATTGTATGAGAACACATAACAAGACTGGAGTGTGGCGTAGAGTTGTATGAGAACACATAACAAGACTGGAGTGTGACGTAGAATTGTATGAGAACACATAACAAGACTGGAGTGTGACATAGAATTGTATGAGAACACATAACAAGACAGGAGTGTGGCATAGAGTTGTATGATAACACATAACAAGACTGGAGTGTGGCATAGAATTGTATAACACATAACAAGACAGGAGTGTGGCATAGAATTGTATGATAAACACATAACAAGACTGGGGTGTGGCGTAGAGTTGTATAACACATAACAAGACAGGAGTGTGGCATAGAATTGTATGATAACACATAACAAGACTGGAGTGTGACATAGAGTTGTATAACACATAACAAGACAGGAGTGTGGCATAGAATTGTATGATAACACATAACAAGACTGGAGTGTGGCGTTTGAGTTGTATAACACATAACAAGACAGGAGTGTGACATAGAGTTGTATGATAACACATAACAAGACAGGAGTGTGACATAGAGTTGTATGATAACATATAACAAGATTGGAGTGTGACATAGAATTGTATAACACATAACAAGACTGGAGTTTGACATAGAGTTGTATGATAACATATAACAAGACTGGAGTGTGGCATAGAATTGTATGATAACATATAACAAGACTGGAGTGTGGCATAGAATTGTATGATAACATATAACAAGACTGGAGTGTGGCATAGAGTTGTATGATAACACATAACAAGACAGGAGTGTGGCATAGAGTTGTATAACACATAACAAGACAGGAGTGTGGCATAGAGTTGTATGATAACACATAACAAGACAGGAGTGTGGATAGAGTTGTATAACACATAACAAGACAGGAGTGTGGCATAGAGTTGTATGATAACATATAACAAGACTGGAGTGTGGCATAGAGTTGTATGAGAACATATAACAAGACTGGAGTGTGGCATAGAGTTGTATGAGAACATATAACAAGACAGGAGTGTGGCATAGAGTTGTATGAGAACATATAACAAGACTGGAGTGTGGCATAGAGTTGTATGAGAACATATAACAAGACTGGAGTGTGGCATAGAGTTGTATGAGAACATATAACAAGACTGGAGTGTGGCATAGAGTTGTATGAGAACATATAACAAGACAGGAGTGTGGCATAGAGTTGTATGAGAACATATAACAAGACTGGAGTGTGGCATAGAGTTGTATGAGAACACATAACATGACTGGAGTGTGACATAGAATTGTATGATAAACACATAACAAGACTGGAGTGTGACATAGAATTGTATAACACATAACAAGACTGGAGTGTGGTATAGAGTTGTATGATAACATATAACAAGACAGGAGTGTGGCATAGAGTTGTATGAGAACATATAACAAGACTGGAGTGTGACATAGAGTTGTATGAGAACACATAACAAGACAGGAGTGTGGAGTAGAGTTGTATGATAACATATAACAAGACAGGAGTGTGGCATAGAATTGTATGATAACATATAACAAGACTGGAGTGTGGAGTAGAGTTGTATGAGAACACATAACAAGACTGGAGTGTGGCATAGAATTGTATGATAACATATAACAAGACTGGAGTGTGGCATAGAGTTGTATGATAACATATAACAAGACTGGAGTGTGACATAGAATTGTATGAGAACAGATAACAAGACTGGAGTGTGACATAGAATTGTATGAGAACACATAACAAGACTGGAGTGTGGCATAGAATTGTATGAGAACACATAACAAGACTGGAGTGTGACATAGAATTGTATGAGAACACATAACAAGACTGGAGTGTGGCGTAGAGTTGTATGAGAACACATAACAAGACTGGAGTGTGACGTAGAATTGTATGAGAACACATAACAAGACTGGAGTGTGACATAGAATTGTATGAGAACACATAACAAGACAGGAGTGTGTGCATAGAGTTGTATGATAACACATAACAAGACTGGAGTGTGGCATAGAATTGTATAACACATAACAAGACAGGAGTGTGGCATAGAATTGTATGATAACACATAACAAGACTGGAGTGTGGCGTTAGAGTTGTATAACACATAACAAGACAGGAGTGTGGCATAGAATTGTATGATAACACATAACAAGACTGGAGTGTGACATAGAGTTGTATAACACATAACAAGACAGGAGTGTGGCATAGAATTGTATGATAACACATAACAAGACTGGAGTGTGGCGTAGAGTTGTATAACACATAACAAGACAGGAGTGTGACATAGAGTTGTATGATAACACATAACAAGACAGGAGTGTGACATAGAGTTGTATGATAACACATAACAAGACTGGAGTGTGACATAGAGTTGTATATAACACATAACAAGACTGGAGTGTGGCGTAGAGTTGTATGAACACATAACAAGACAGGAGTGTGACATAGAGTTTATGATAACACATAACAAGACTGGAGTGTGACATAGAATTGTATGATAACACATAACAAGACTGGAGTGTGGACATAGAGTTGTATGAGAACACATAACAAGACAGGAGTGTGGCATAGAATTGTATGATAACACATAACAAGACGGAGTGTGTAATTATAACACATAACAAGACTGAGTGTGGCATAGAATTGTATGATAACACATAACAAGACTGGAGTGTGGCATAGAATTGTATGATAACACATAACAAGACTGGAGTGTGCATAGAATTGTATGATAACACATAACAAGACTGGAGTGTGGCATAGAATTGTATGATAACACATAACAAGACTGGAGTTGTGGCATACAATTGTATGATAACACATAACAAGACTGGAGTGTGGCATAGAATTGTATGATAACACATAACAAGACTGGAGTGTGGCATAGAATTGTATGATAACACATAACAAGACTGGAGTGTGGCATAGAATTGTATGATAACACATAACAAGACTGGAGTTTGGCATAGAATTGTATGATAACACATAACAAGACTGGAGTGTGGCATAGAATTGTATGATAACACATAACAAGACTGGAGTGTGGCATAGAATTGTATGATAACACATAACAAGACTGGAGTGTGACATAGAATTGTATGATAACACATAACAAGACTGGAGTGTGGCATAGAATTGTATGATAACACATAACAAGACTGGAGTGTGGCATAGAATTGTTGATAACACATAACAGACTGGAGTTGGCATAGAATTGTATGATAACACATAACAAGACTGGAGTGTGGCATAGAATTGTATGATAACACATAACAAGACTGGAGTGACATAGAATTGTATGATAACACATAACAAGCTGGAGTGTGAATAGAATTGTATGATAACACATAACAAGACTGGAGTGTGGCATAGAATTGTATGATAACACATAACAAGACTGGAGTGTGGCATAGAATTGTATGATAACACATAACAAGACTGGAGTGTGACATAGAATTGTATGATAACACATAACAAGACTGTGAGTGTGGACATACAATTGTATGATAACACATAACAAGACTGGAGTGTGACATAGAATTGTATAACACATAACAAGACTGGAGTGTGGCATAGAATTGTATAACACATAACAAGACTGAGTGTGACATAGAATTGTATGATAACACATAACAAGACTGGAGTGTGGCATAGAATTGTATAACACATAACAAGACTGGTGTGTGACATAGAATTGTATGATAACACATAACAAGACTGGAGTGTGGCATAGAATTGTATGATAACACATAACAAGACTGGAGTGTGGCATAGAATTGTATGATAACACATAACAAGACTGGAGTGTGGCATAGAATTGTATGATAAACATAACAAGACTGGAGTGTGCATAGAATTGTATAAACACATAACAAGACTGGAGTGTGGCATAGAATTGTATGATAACACATAACAAGACTGGAGTGTGGCATAGAATTGTATGATAACACATAACAAGACTGGAGTGTGCATAGAATTGTATGATAAACATAACAAGACTGGAGTGGAGAGTTGAACATAACAGAAGTGTGTAATGATAACACATAACAAGACTGGAGTGTGGCATAGAATTGTATGATAACACATAACAAGACTGGAGTGTGACATAGAATTGTATAACACACATAACAAGACTGGAGTGTGACATAGAATTGTATGACAACACATAACAAGACTGGAGTGTGGCATAGAATTGTATGACAACACATAACAAGACTGGAGTGTGACATAGAATTGTATGACAACACATAACAAGACTGGAGTGTGACATAGAATTGTATGACAACACATAACAAGACTGGAGTGTGGCATAGAATTGTATGACAACACATAACAAGACTGGAGTGTGACATAGAATTGTATGACAACACATAACAAGACTGGAGTGTGGCATAGAATTGTATGACAACACATAACAAGACTGGAGTGTGGCATAGAATTGTATGACAACACATAACAAGACTGGAGTGTGGCATAGAATTGTATGACAACACATAACAAGACTGGAGTGTGGCATAGAATTGTATGACAACACATAACAAGACTGGAGTGTGGCATAGAATTGTATGATAACACATAACAAGACTGGAGTGTGACATAGAATTGTATGACAACACATAACAAGACTGGAGTGTGACATAGAATTGTATGACAACACATAACAAGACTGGAGTGTGACATAGAATTGTATGACAACACATAACAAGACTGGAGTGTGACATAGAATTGTATGACAACACATAACAAGACTGGAGTGTGACATAGAATTGTATGATAACACATAACAAGACTGGAGTGTGACATAGAATTGTATGATAACACATAAGACTGGAGTGTGGCATAGAATTGTATGATAACACATAACAAGACTGGAGTGTGACATAGAATTGTATGACAACACATAACAAGACTGCAGTGTGACATAGAATTGTATGATGACACATAACAAGACTGGAGTGGTGACATAGAATTGTATGATAACACATAACAAGACTGGAGTGTGGCATAGAATTGTATGATAACACATAACAAGACTGGAGTGTGGCATAGAATTGTATGATAACGCATAACAAGACTGGAGTGTGGGGCATAGAATTGTATAATAACACACAACAAGACTGGAGTGTGACATAGAATTGTATGACAACACATAACAAGACTGGAGTGTGACATAGAATTGTATGATAACACATAACAAGACTGGAGTGTGACATAGAATTGTATGATGACACATAACAAGACTGGAGTGTGGCATAGAATTGTATGATAACACATAACAAGACAGGAGTGTGGCATAGAATTGTATGATAACGCATAACAAGACTGGAGTGTGGCATAGAATTGTATGATAACACATAACAAGACTGGAGTGTGGCATAGAATTGTATAACACATAACAAGACTGGAGTGTGGCATAGAATTGTATGATAACACATAACAAGACAGGAGTGTGGCATAGAATTGTATGATAACGCATAACAAGACTGGAGTGTGGCATAGAATTGTATGATAACACACAACAAGACCACAGGGGTCATCAAAATGAAGGGGAGTTGATGAAGAACTGTGTGTTCATGTTGGTATACAACTGTTTGGTAATGGACACAGGGCTGATTGGCTCTTTTGATAGGGTCATGGATCCAAGATTCCCTGTCTTAAGCTCAGTCCGAGCCGGCAACACAAAAATGGCCTGGTTGTTGCTCGTCTGTACGCTTCAATCATTCTGGTGATGTCAGGTTTATGTTTCACAGGTGCTGCCTCCTTCCTTCCCCGTCAAGGTGCACAGAGACTTGTGCTGGCTCAAGGAGTCTGCCAGACATTTGCAAGCAGATCTGGATGGCACATACATGAAATCATCATCTTTCAGCCATCAAATGTCCGTTGTTGGACGTAGGCCTTCCCCAGCTGCTTCCATTCACTTCGTTCCAGCGTTTTTCCTCTCCAGTTCTTGTCAAATCCATCTAGGTCGTCTCTCCATCTAGTTTTCTGTCTTCTTCTATTGTGAGTGCCGTCTCTTGGTATCCAGAACGTGGTTTTCGTTGTCCAACGATTGTCCACTATCCGAGTGAGATGTCCTGCCCAGTTCCATTTCGGTTTGTTGATGGTTTCCAGGATATCTCGCACTTTTGTTCTTTTTCTGATCCACTGAGCCGTTTTGCGATCTTTCCAGGTGATACCAAGCATGATTCTTTCATGTGCTCGCTGCATGGTTCTTAGTTTCAAAGCGAGTTTTTTCGTTAGATTCCACGTTTCTGCACCGTATTCCTCCCCAGGCAGGACAAAAACATATATGGAATAATCCGAGTACAATGACTCTCTCTCACACTCCAAACTCCTAACGGAGTCAGAAAAAAAAACACGAAAAAAGAATAAGAACACGTATTTAATACAACAAGACAAGACAGGCGCAAATTTTCGGCGTTGACCTTTGTCAAGCATAAGATCACAAACAAACAAACACCAGATACAAAAATTAGGAGAAAAAGACTTAAACTTCCCTGCTGCTCCGTCCAGTGTAAGCAAAGGAATAAACTGACTGAAATGACATCATGATGTGTTTTTGAGTAAATATGATGTCAGAGCGGAAGGGAGGTGAATTCTACAATTCTGAATAGTGGTCATGCCATATTAATATTGTTCTATCCTGAATAATAATAATAATAATTACAATATTTATATAGCGCAAAATCTTGATAAAATCAAATCTAAGCGCTGAAGCAGACACACACGCACGCATGCACGCACGCACGCACGCACGTACACACACACACACACACACACGCATGGCTATAAATGGGGAGACGAGATTCAAGATGGCGGAGATTGCTACTTGGTAAAATTCCGGCAGTCAGAGACATCGTGGATCAGTCCAAAATGACCAGGACAAGAAGAAGCCGCCTTGCTCAGCAGAAGCAAGAAGATACGTCAGTGAGAATGGCCGATCAGGAGATCCAAACGACTAGCGACGAGGGAGAGATGAGAGATGAGACCGAAAAGGCTGAGACTGTCCGTACAAATGGCGCCTCGACCGCGGTTCTCACTGGTACGCAGAGTGGGACAACACACACACCACGCCTGTACTCAGCTCTGCGGAACTGGTGAGTACGATTGACAAACTCCAAACTATCGTACTGGATCTGCGCAAGCAAGTAAACTCTCTAGAAAGGACTGTGCTTGCGCAGATCTCGGAGCGGTCAACAGCAACCGCCACCACCAAGATCACCAGTAACAGTCAGACACAGACAGATCCCCAGGACACAAATCCAACGTACGCAGACGTTCTCATACAGAAACCAACACGCAGGCAGGACGACCAACAGCCCCCCAAAATCAGACAAAACAAAAAGTAGCAGCAATAAATCAAAGCGAGCAAAAATAGCGACTGAGAAGAAAACCAAAGACGGGAAAGAACAACATGACATCAAAAAAACTAAAGACGTCACTTCACAGCCAAAACATTCAACGTCACACACTAAGAAGATACCAGAACAATGTAAGAAGAATCACGACCTTCCCTACGTTTTGACTGTCCACGACTCGGTGTTGACAGGTGTCAACTCAAGACGACTGGGACAATCTTACGGTTTTGAAGGAGACTCGTGTGCTGTGAATAACATTCCTGACATAAAAGGCTCTTTAGACAAGGCACTATCTAAATTTGACAATCCTGCTGACTGTATCGTTTTTCATTGTGGTGTCCACGAACTAAATAACAAAAACATCGCAGCAACTATTCAACATCTCGCTTCTTGCATAAAACATGTAGCACAAACATACCCAACATCAAAGATAGTTATCAGCAAGATCGCCCCTGTCCGACATGCACATACGGAGGTTCAGCGGAATTTGTTCAACGCTTTCTTGTCCGCTGAGCTTGTTGACATAAAAAACATTTCTTTTGTTTCACATGAAAACCTCCGTAATAACCAGCACTTTCTATACGACAATATACACCCCACTGCCAGAGGAAGCAGCGTGATAGCGGGGAACCTTGGACGACACGTTCGAGATTTGTTTTGGGAGACCCCTAAGAGAACAACACGATCACGTTCTTCACGACTACACTCCTCCAGATTCCCCCTAGGACGGTTCCACCATTTTGATAACTGCGAACCGTGGTGGCTGCCATATGATATGTTTTAGTAGATCTACAGTTATCAACGATTCCTGTCACAGGACTTTTTCCACATCATCTCTGACAATTCGTCAGACTATAAGGACTCAGTCAGACTATAATCTCCGTACATTTGACGGCGTGTATACCATTGTTTCATTTATTTGTAATTTGTTTCTGTTCTTAATCACCTCTTATCTTTATTAGAAGGACTTTTCCCCATAGTTTTACTTACATTTTTGTTCTACTTTTCAATAGTAGCCTAAGTAATTAATGGTTTCTTTCTGGCCATTTTTATCGTACATAGAAAACCAAAGTCTTCGTGATTATCAAACAAATAACCAATAATTTAACATAAGAGACTAGCCAACAATGAAATTGCGCCAACAATCACAAATCAAAATTTTGCAGTGGAATTGTAGATCGATTTCCACCAATTCCGCATACCTGGAACATTTTCTCTCATCAAATCAGTGTGAAGTTTTAATTTTGCAGTCGCTTAATGTTATCCCAACCAAACTTCCCAATTTCCAAAATTATTATTATCCTCCGATATATGACTTGGGAAATCCTGGGAAGAAGGTAGCCACTGCGATATATATACTTAAAGAGTTGCAGTATCACATATTTAATTTCCCAGTTTTTACATCAACTGAAGACTTACACGCTTGTGCCGCCACAGTACAATTCAGTAATTCTTTCATCCTGAACGTTTTGTCAGTTTACCTGCCAGCAGGTCCAAATGACCACAACACAGAATGGCTGCATACGATTCCGGATCTGCAGCACGGTAGATGGCTAATAGGTGGAGACTTTAATTCCCACTCCCCGTTTTGGGGAAAAAGATTGTTGTACTGTTACAAGCAATCGTTTAGTAGAAAATATAGTTGACAGTGCGCTTTACCTTTTGAATGATGGGAGTGTCACTAGAATTCCTGATGTTTCCAAACACCGGGCAACAGCCATCGATCTGTCACTAATATCACCAGAATTAGTACCATGCTGTACCTGGGACACTCACAAAGATACTTTGGGAAGTGATCACTTACCTATCATCATAACAATAACTTATGACAACATCAGGATGAAAGACAGCACTCCTGACATCATACCAAAATATAATTACGTGCGCGCTGATTGGTCCTTGTTTCGGACTGCTCTTGCTAATCAAGAATATAAGCATTATGAAAGTGAAAATGTAGACGTTATGTTTTCAAAGTTCCAGGAATCAGTTCTAGCTGCTGCAGACCTCTCCATCCCGAAACTCAAAACTTATAAGTCCAATAATCGTATGGGTAATGTTTGGTGGACAGAGGAATGTGAGAAAGCAGTTCAGTATAAAAAAGATAAATTCAAAATCTACATCAAAAGCAGAAAATCCGACGATCACATGGAAATGAAAAAAGCTAACATCCAGTGTAATAAAATCATTGCTGAAGCAAAGAAAGATTATTGGGCATCATACTGCACCAAAGAAATTTCTGATTTTAAGGATTTCCATAAAATCTGGACAAAAATGAATCAAATGAAAAACGGGGCCAATTTACCCACGTGTCCAATACTGATTGATACATGTCACAAATTTCCTTCTGACATGGACAAAGCTGAAACTTTTGTAGAACTCTTTGCTGAAAATAGTAAAGTAGACGGGTTGTCTCCTAACAGCAAACACTACAGAGAAATGGCAGCTAACAACCCTATCTTCATTGATCCAATACCTCAGAATGATCGATGGTTTAATTCTCCGATCACCTTAGAAGAGCTAAAAAACACTATCTTGTCTCTACACAACAAAAGGAGTTCGGTAGGTGTCGATGCAGTTTCAAATGAAATGATTAAGCATCTTCCAGAAAATTATATTATTTTCTTACATAAAATTTTTCAGAAGTGCTGGGTAAGTGGAACTGTACCACAGGTATGGCAAAAGTCTGTTGTTATACCCATATTAAAAGCAGGAAAGCCTAAAAACAATAAAAACAGTTACAGACCTATTGCTTTGACATCCCATACAAACAAACTAATGGAAAGATTGATCCTAAACAGACTTATACATTACTGTGATAGAAATAACGTTATTCCGGTAAACCAGGCAGGTTTCAGAAAAAGGAGATCCACAGTTGAGCACCTGGTTAAACTTACAACTCAGATAAAACAACAATTTGCCCGTAGAAAAAGTCTTTTAGCAACATTTTTTGATGTGAAAAAAGCTTATGATCAAGTTTGGCATAAACGTTTATTGTACAAGCTGAAATCTATTGGTCTATCTGGCAATATGTATAATTATATTAAGTCCTATCTAGCCAATAGAACAATTCAAGCAAGAGTGGGAACAAGTTATTCTTCTTCACGATCTCTTGACATGGGAATTCCTCAAGGTTCAGTGATAGCACCTATTTTATTTAATATCCTTATATATGATCTTCCTAGAGTACTCTCAAATCGTGTTATTTTGGTACAGTACGCTGATGATATATGCATCTGGATGAATATTACTTTAAAAAAGACAACTCCCCAGAGAGCGCAGAATTACATCAGGAAGTTGTATCAATCTGATCTAGATAGTCTTGGAAACTACATGTTAGAAAATGGTCTGTCGTTGTCAGCAGAAAAAACTAACATGATGCTCTTTAATCCTGGTGGTACTTTAAATAACTTGCCTACTTTCAGGCTGCATGGTGAAGCGATCCATTACAAACAGGTTGTAAAATTTCTGGGAGTCTTTATAACATCGAAATTAAACTGGAATGTCCATTTTGATTATATTTTAACAAAAGCAAGAAAAGCCTTAAATTTTTTAAAGATAATAAGTAGATTACCCTGGGGAATGGATACAAACGTACTTCTCCATCTATCAACAGCACTTGTAAGATCTAAATTATCTTATGCACAAGAAGTGTTCTTCAGTGCACCCAAATATTTACTAAAGAAGATTCAAAGTTTAGACTGCAAAAGTCTTAAAATTGCACTAGGTGTACCAGCCCATGCTTCAAATCTGGAAACGTACAAAGTTGCTGGAATTCTGTCTCTGAACAGCTATTGTGAGCTAGCGACAGCAAAATTTGCAATCAGAACTACTTCACAAACGGACAATTTTGTGAGCAAGGAAATTAAACTAAGGTCTGATGTTGACTTTCCAAAACGAGCAAGCAACATTTCATCACAAATGACTGTTGCAACTTACGTATCTGACTTAGTCAAACAGTCTAACATAAGTTTGGATGAAATAGCTGAGACACCATCCACAACGCCTATCCCTACGTGGGAAATGCTTAAAGCCACTTTTGATATTGATTATACAGATGCTAAGAAATATGAAAACATTAACATTTCGATATGCACAGCAAGAGAACACATCGATGAAAAATACCGTACCCACCTCCATATTTTTACCGATGGGTCAGTCTTAGAAAATATATCTGCTGGAGCAGCGTATTATGTTCCAAAATCTAAAATACAAAAGTCATTTTTCCTTGGGCCAAATATATCTATATTTACAGCGGAATTAGTCGCTATTACACAAGCGTTGCATTATTTAGTAGACCTTAAACCTGTCTTTTTTAAAGTGGTTCTCCTTGTTGATTCAAAATCTGTATTATATGCCTTACAGTCATTTAATACAGACACAAGGCCTGACTTAATTACTGAGGCAAATCATCTTATACATCGTTTAAGGACAAAAGGTATAGATATCAGTTTATGCTGGGTGCCTTCTCACGTTGGTCTTCATGGCAACGAAGTAGTAGACAGAGCAGCTAAACAAGGTGCACACAACACTGATAATACTATAGAATTACGTATTAAAACTTCCGTAAAAGAAGCTTGCAACTTGCTAGAATCAGCCTCATGGAT
>JAPXFY010000024.1:64783934-64786434 GCA_030674185.1 Monoplex corrugatus | reverse complement strand
TAGTAGGTTTGGGAGATGGGGAGGTTTTGAAAGGAGAGGACAAAAAGAGAGCTTCAGTTTTGTCATCATTTAACTTTAATTTATTTTCTAGCATCCAGGTCTTGATATCTGAGATACAGTCTTCTAAGACTGGGATAGCAGAGTAGATATCAGAAGGAGGAGAATCAATTTCAAGTTGGATGTCATCTGCAAAGGATTGATGCTCAATGGAATGTGATTTTATCAAATCGGAGAGTGGCTTTGTGTAAAGAGCAAAGAGCACAGGTCCCAGAACGGAACCTTGTGGAACACCGAAAAGGAGATCAGTGGGTGGGGAGGAATGATTGATGACAAGGACTGATTGTGTCCTGTTCGTGAGATACGACTGAAACCAAGAAAGAGCGGTGCCTGAAATACCATACAGAGAGGAGAGTCTATTAAGAAGAATGTTATGATCAACAGTGTCAAACGCAGCTGACAGGTCTAATAGGGTCAGCACAGAAACATTTCCAGAGTCAAGGGACAGAAGAAGATCATTGGTAATTTTGAGTAGAACAGTTTCCGTGCTGTGATGTGGGCGGTAGGCAGACTGTGAAGCAGAGAGCAGATTATTTTCATCCAAATAGGTAAGAAGCTGTTTCAGAACAATTTTCTCTAAGATTTTAGAAATGAAAGATAGGTTAGAGATGGGTCTGTAGTTTCTCAGGGAGTCAGGATCCAAAGAAGGCTTTTTAAGAAGGGGTTTCACAACAGCGGTTTTGAGAGGGGATGGTAATGAACCAGATGTTAGAGAAGAGTTGATAATCTCAGTCAGAGTAGGTAGAAGGTCGTCGAGAAACTGTATGTGTGTGTGAGTGTGTGTGTGTGTGTGTTTGTGCGTGTGTGTGTGTGTGTGTGTGTGTGTGTGTGTGTGTGTGTGTGTGTGTGTGTGTGTGTGTGTGTGTGTGTGTGTGTGTGTGTGTGTGTGTGTGTATCAAGAAGTTATGGTTTGAAAGGATGGGTGAGAATGACTTGATTCCCACAATCCTACTATATAATTTTTTAAAGCGCCATTACCTCCAGCTGAACGGGAACATTAAGGAAGTTCGCTATCTGCTGTTTTTATCTGGATATGATGTTGTGCACAGGCAATAAAAGAAGTAATAGTAAAACAAAAAGAGAAAAATAATGGCTAGAGTCGTACTATGCAAAACAAAAACAAAATCAAAATGAAAAACCCAAAACGAGGTGTCTTTTTCCAGCTGGAGGGAAACTTCAGAAGAGTCAGTACACTTGTTGTTGTTGTCGTCAATCTAGTGAATATGTTCCTTTGTTGTCTTCTGAAGTTCCTTGACAAAAGCCAGATGACCGAAAATTCAAGCCTGTTTTGTTTCGTTAATTAGATAGTAGGAGTTTTCATTCCATTTTCATGTTTTTTTTCTGGTTTGATTTTGCAAAAACTGTTGCTTTTATAAATCGACATCTTATGATTAAAACTCTTGCCATTTTTATATAGGTGAGAGGGGGGGGGGGGAATGGTGAGTGTTGGGAGTGTGATCCCTCTACACTCAGCAGACGACAATGCACGTCACATTGGAGGGGTGGTGGGATAGTGAGTGCTGTAGGGAGGGAGGGGGGTACGTGTGGATTTAGCAAGCAGCAGTGTACGTCAGGCGGGCCGAACCGAATAAAACATCGTTATATCACAGTGCTACTAACATTTTTAAAGGCTTCTTTGAGCAGGTTTTTTTTGTTTGTTTGTTTGTTTGTTTGTTTGTTTGTTTGTTTGTTTGTTTGTTTGTTTGTTTGTTTGTTTTCTAATCCTCGTATACTCTGAGAGTGGTAGGACTTTAAAATCTACAGAACAGTCAGGCGGGGCGGGGGGGGGGGGTGAGAGGGGTGAGATACAGAGTGTAGGGAGGTTGGTATGTATGGGCTCAACACATGGCATTGCACGTCAGGACTGCAGGGGGAGGGGGGAGAGGGTACTGAGTGTTGGAATGATGGTATTAGTGGACTTTAACAGACGACAGTGCATGTGACGACGGGGGGAGGGGGATAGTCTGTGTTGTGAGGACGGCGTGTGTGTGGACTTTGCAGACAACACTACACGACAAGAGGGAAGGGGGAGGGGGAGGCGAGGTGTACTAATGCCAGAGTCCACGTCACAGGGGGTACCGATTGTTGGGAGGGTGGTCTGAGTGAACTTAACAGATGACAGTCCACGCCAAACACTTGACAGTCCACGTCACAGGGGTACCGATTGTTGGGAGGGTGGTCTGCGTGGGCTTAACAGATGACAGTCCACGCCAAATACTTGACAGTCCACGTCACAGGGGGCACCGATTGTTGGGATGGTGGTCTGAGTGGACTTAACAGATGGCAATCCACGCCATAGGGATACCAATGGTTGGGAGGGTGGTGTGAGTGGACTCAGCTGACGACAATGCACTGCGCGGGGAGTAGTGAATGTTGGCTGGACTTAACAGATGACAGTCCACATCAAGGGATAGTGGTGGTTACTGAGTGTTGGAATGATGGT
>JAPXFY010000024.1:64768934-64771434 GCA_030674185.1 Monoplex corrugatus | reverse complement strand
GAGAAAGAGAGAGAGACACAGAGAGAGAGAGAGAAAGAGACAGAAAGAGAGAGAGACAGAGACAGAGAGAGAAAGAGAGAGAGACAGAGACAGAGAGAGAAAGAGAGAGAGACAGAGACAGAGAGAGACAGAGAGAGCAACTGAGAGAGACAGAGAGAAAGAGAGAGAGAGAGACAGAGAGAGAGAGAGAGAGAAAGAGAGAGAAAGAGAGAGAGAGAGGAAGAGAGAAAGAGAGACAATGACAATGACAATGATGCTTTATTTTTCAACGGTAAAAGCTATTGGCTAGAAGCCATTTTTCAAACTTGCCGTTGCTATTCTATACACATGACATTTGTTTACAGTAACAAATACAGCTTAAGGAAAATACATGTTGAATACTAAAATTAAGATACAATGAAATCAAGAAACGTACAGTCACCACTTAGAGATAGGTAGATAGATAGATAGATAGATAGATAGATAGATAGATAGATAGATAGATAGATAGATAGATAGATAGATAGATAGATAGAGAGAGGTAGATAGTATAGACAGATAGATAGACAGATGAGCAGGTAGATAATGATAAGTAAATAAAGAAAGAAAGATAATGTTGATAGTGATATTAATAAAAATAAGACGAAGAAGAAGAAGGAAGAGGAGGAGGAGGAGAGGAAAACACAGTAAACAAAATAGTAATAAGATAAAACAAAATAAAATGAAATAGAGGGAGAAGAAACATTACATGTGACAAATTTATAGAAGATAAATCAAGCGTCAAATAGACTAATGTTCTTACAATTAAATCAAAGAAGATGAAATCAATTTTCTGATTACACACAAAAAATATTAACACTGTTACAAACAACAATTACCACTACTACCACTACTACTACTACTACTACTGCTACTAAACCCAAAGATAATAAATGGAGGTAGAAAAAAGAGCAGTTCAGAAGGATGATTAGAGGGAAAAAAAAAAAAAAAAAAAAAAAAAAAAAAAAAAGGGGGGGGGGGGGGTAGCAAACATTGGGTCGATTGAAGGCATAAACACATAAAATTCTACAGGAGACAGAAAATCAACAGATGATATGAAGTCAAATAGACAAATGTATAGATAGATAAATAAAGTAAATGTTACTTTCGACAATAGGAAATTACAGTAATGATAAACGCATATGTAGGCTATAATAGAAATATCATACATGTGTAAACAAATCAATAATTCATGTAATAAGACATAAATAAATCAAGAATAGTAACCATAATCAAGCGCCGTTTTTCTTGATAGGAGAAGAGAGATACAAGCATGATACGGATAACAGTTGGAGAAAAGTGACAAATACAGACAGCAGATAAGAGCCAACCAAACAAACAGACAATATGGCTAACAGATAAGATGGGCAAGCAAGCAAAGCAAAAAACAAACAAACAAACAAAATGAACAAAGGCAATGAGAAATAAAGAAGAAGCAAGACAGAATCAAACACGTCATAGAGTCATCAACAAATCATCGCATATAATACAGAAATAAATACTGGTTGGCAGTTTGAACTGTTAAAATATCAATAATGTTAAAGAGAGAAAAAAAGAAAAAAAAAGAAAAAAAAAAAGAAAAAAAAAAAGAACACGAATTATCATTGTGCATACACACACACACACACACACACACACACACACACACACACACACACACACACACACACACACACACACACACACACACACACACACACACACACACATTGACTAGATTAGATGTCATAGGTTGAAAGGCAGCTGACGTTATTGTTGCTAACTGAGGTAATCTACGACACTGACGTAAGGTATTTAAATAAAGTAACTTTGAAGGAAGAGAGTGATTGAGTGTTTGTGATATTTGGGGGGAGGGTGTTCCATAGTTGTGCACCAGAAAACGATAAACTATTTTTATATATGTCAATTCTTGGACGGATAATTTTGAATTGATTTTGTCTTGAGTTTGAGTATGATCGCACATTCTGATTAAACAAATTGAGAAGATATTGCGGAACATTCCTTTTTGATACTTTAAACATTGTGATACCTTTATTGAACATTAAGTGTGACTTTAGAGGGAGGATTCCTAACTGTTTAAGTTTTTCATCTGTTGTTAAAGTGGGATCTGGCATGATAAGTTTTGCTGCCCTCCTATGTAAGGTGTTCAATTTTTTTAGATGAACTTCACATGAGCTATCCCACAGTGTAGAGGCATAATCTATGTGCGATTTAATATGAGCATTATAAAATAATTGGCGTGTGTTTGTATCTGTTAGATATCTTAATTTGGACAGAATAAATAAGTTCTTGGAGATAATCCTGCATAAATAATCAATGTGGTTTTGCCAGGTAAGATTATGATCAATGAGAACTCCCAGTAGACGGTGTTCAGGTATTTGTGCAATAGAATTACCTCTCAAAGACAGATTGAGTGACAGAGGGCCAAGCTGCCGTTTTTGGCGTGTGCATATAACCATACATTCAGTTTTCGTAGGGTTCA
>JAPXFY010000024.1:64761434-64763934 GCA_030674185.1 Monoplex corrugatus | reverse complement strand
AGAACAAAATGGAGATAAATATGGAGAGAACAAAGATGTACAAACAATGGAGAGAACAAAGATGTAAATATGGAGAGAACAAAGATGTACAAACAATGCAGAGAACAAAGATGTAAATATGGAGAGAACAAAGATGTACAAACAATGCAGAGAACAAAGATGTAAATATGGAGAGAACAAAAGATTACAAACAATGGAGAGAACAAAGACGCACAAACAATGGAGAGAACAAAGACGTACAAACAATGGAGAGAACAAAGACGTACAAACAATGGAGAGACAAAGACTACAAACAATGCAGAGAACAAAGATGTAAATATGGAGAGAACAAAGACGTACAAACAATGGAGAGAACAAAGACGTACAAACAATGGAGAGAACAAAGACGTACAAACAATGGAGATAACAAAGACGTACAAGCGATGCAGAGAACAATGACGTACAAACAATGGAGAGAACAAAGACGTACAAACAATGGAGATAACAAAGACGCACAAACAATGGAGAGAACAAAGACGCACAAACAATGGAGAGAACAAAGACGCATAAACAACGGAGAGAACAAAGATGTACAAACAATGGAAATAACAAAGATGTACAAACAATGGAGAGAACAAAGACGCACAAACAATGGAGAGAACAAAGACGTACAAACAATGGAGGGAACAAAGATGTACAAACAATGGAGAGAACAAAGATATACAAACAGTGGAGAGAACAAAGATGTACAAACAATGGAGAGAACAAAGACGTACAAACAATGGAGAGAACAAAGATGTACAAACAATGGAGAGAACAAAGATGTACAAACAATTGAGGGAACAAAGATGTACAAACAATGGAGAGAACAAAGATGTATAAACAATGGAGAGAACAAAGATGCACAAGCAATGGAGAGAACAAAGATGTACAAACAATGGAGAGAACAAAGACGTACAACAATGGAGAGAACAAAGACGTACAAACAATGGAGAGAACAAAGACGTACAAACAATGGAGAGAACAAAGACGCACAAACAATGGAGAGAACAAAGACGTACAACAATGGAGAGAACAAAGATGTACAAACAATGCAGAGAATAAAGATGTACTAGCAATGGGGAGAACAAAGACGTACAAACAATGGAGAACAAAGACGTACAAACAATGGGGAGAACAAAGATGTACAAACAATGGAGAGAACAAAGATGTACAAACAATGGAGAGAACAAAGATGTACAAACAATGGAGAGAACAAAGACGTACAAACAATGGAGAGAACAAAGATGTACAAGCAATGGAGAGAACAAAGATGTACGGGACAATGGAGAGGAAACAAGTTCGTTTCAGTTTCAGTCACCTCTCTGCACTCAGAACACATTCCACATTACAGACTCCACAGGTGCATGTAATGGACGAGATCCAAAATGATGATGGCAAAAGACACAAGTCTGTGCACGAGTGCTACTCGTATAGTGCTATACGCTTGCAAAGTCTAGAGGTTGTGCCTTGTGGCCTGTTAGCTCCGATGGAGAAGAACAGAAAGCGAAAAAAACAAGAAAAAACAGAGAAAAAAATGAAGACTGGAAAGAAAGAAATGTATACGAAAAACAAGACAAGAGGCTGACACTGCAAAATACGATATGACCAGTATCATCATCATCATCATCATCAGGTGCCCTGCCGCATGGCGTTGGCGATCATGGACTTCCAACCATCTCTATCTCTCGTTGCCCCCAGCATCTCTCCCACCCTCCCCATCCCCAGCCACTCTGCAAGTCCGTCCAGCATTCTCTCCCTGGGTCTACCTGATGCTCTCTTTCCCTCCAGCTTTCGCGTTGTGACTAGGTGCTCCAAATCCCCCTTCCTCATAAAATGGCCTGTAAAATGTTGCCTGTCTTTTCCTAATCTTCCTTATGAGTGATCTACTTGTGTCTGCCTTCATCAAGACTGTCTCGTTTGTTTTCTTTGCTGTCCATGGAACTCTCAACATTCTTCTGAGAAACCACATCTCGGCTGCCTCGATCCTGCTCTGGCTTTGCTTGCTGACTGTCCACGCCTCGCATCCGTACAACAGTATTGGTTCTATGTAACATTCAAGGACTCTCTTTCTGATGACCAGTATGTGGAACCAAAACCGACACATCACCTAAGTCAATAAATACAAATACGAACACAGACAGACTAATGGACAAAACGACACAGAGACAGAGAATGAAAGAGACAAAGGACACAGAGACAGAGAATGAAAGAGACAAAGCACTATTATTCAAAACAACATTAAGCAGTACAGCCACAATAATACAGAACAAATATGAAATGAAATAAATCTTACCGGAATCGGTCAGTTGGCCAGTTCTCTACGTTTCCATCTCTCCTGGGGTCTTGGTCAGGATAAATGGCTGGCTGGATGGCTGGTCATTACTTCTTGGGTGAATGCTGGTCACGTGGTGTGAAACCCTGTTTGTAGTTCAACTCTCTGATATCTGTGTTTAATAACTCTGATGCTTAGTTGGCTGGC
>JAPXFY010000024.1:64741434-64746434 GCA_030674185.1 Monoplex corrugatus | reverse complement strand
CAGGCCAGTGGACCTATGAAACAGTAAGCTGACACCACCAGAATGATGGAAACATTAAGATGGGCAGCCAACCGGCCAGTGGACCTATGAAACAGTAAGCTGACACCACCACAATGATGGAATCATTAAGATGGGCAGCCAACCGGCCAGTGGACCTATGAAACACAGATGACACGCTCAGTCAACATGCAAGGATGGCAAAGCCGAAGTCATTGCTGACTTTATCGCAGATGAGCATGTTGACATTGCTTTTATCACAGAGACATGGCTTAACCCCCTTGGTCATGAACCTATACATGCTAGCCTCACTCCGAGTGGTTACAGGCTTGCTTCTTTCCATCGCTCATCCCGAGATGGCGGTATCGCCATCCTCTACAACGACTCACTCCATTCCCGCCTATCTTTCTCGCAGTCTCTGCCTTTCTCCCATCCTTCTTTCGAGCACGTTGAAGTATCCTTCCAATCCACCCCTCACCCCATCACCTTCTCCTGTGTCTATCGACCCCCACCTAGCTTTGCCAACAAACTCACCACATCCACGTTTCTCTCTGACTTTGACCAACTGCTCGACCACTACTGCCTCTTACCTGGAAATCTCATCATTCTAGGTGACATCAATGTCCACTATGACAACACTCACCGTTATGACACAAGACATATCATCAACTCTCTGTCCAATCACAATATGACTCAACACATTTCTGAACCAACCCATCAAAAAGGTCACATTCTTGACTGGATCATTTCTCGTGATCACCACAATTCAGCTACTGACAACTGCTTAGTTCTTTCTACCTGTCTAACTTCAGCCCTTCCATCTGACCACTCTGCAATTCTCTGTTCTCTTGACATTTCTCCTCCTTCCCGTACCACGCGCACAGTGACTCGACGCAATCTCAAATCTATCGACCTCTCCACATTTTCATCTGATGCCACCCGTCTCCTTTCTGAAAAGTCACATAACCTTGCCGATGAATTATATACTACTCTCCACCATCTTCTGGACACTCATGCTCCAGCCACAACCCGTGTTTTACCTGACCGCCCCCCTACCCCTTGGCTCACTCATGAGATTGCCTGTGCAAAACGTGCCCGCCGCAGAGCACAGCGCCGCTGGCGCAAATCCAAACTCACTGTACATAGGCAACTTTTCCAAGCCTCTAAAACAAAAGTATCCACCCTCATTGCATCTGCAAAAACAAGCTATTTCCAAACCAAAATCCTGAATGCCTCTTCTTCAAAAGAACTCTTTACAACCATGAATCATCTCCTTGGCACACGAAAAGATTTACCTTTCCCAACAAAACAGACAAATGAAGAACTCCCATCTGTATTCTCCAAGTATTTCACCACCAAAATACAAACTCTTCGTGACAGGCTTGACAGGACACCCTGTCAACCATGCCCACCTGACCCTTCCTTCTCTGGCACACCTCTTACTACTTTTACCCCAGTCTCACAAGAAGAAATTTTCAACACAATCAGATCCATGTCGTTCAAAACCTGCGAACTGGATCCTCTTCCAGGTTCTCTCTACTCCGACTGTATCCCTACTCTCCTCCCATTCATCACTGATATCATCAACACTTCTTTTCAAACTGGAACTGTCCCAGATTCTTTCAAGTCTGCTATTGTTCACCCTCTCCTCAAGAAACACAATTTAGACCCAAATGAACTGAAAAATTACCGGCCTATCTCTAATCTCTCTTTCTTGTCAAAACTCCTTGAAAAAGTCGTCCTCAACCAGCTGAACTCTCACCTGTCTGCCAACAATCTCCTCAATCCTTTCCAGTCAGCCTACCGCCAGTGCCATAGCACTGAAACTGCCCTACTACACATTCTCAACAATCTCCTCCTTGCAACTGATACTGGCAAAGTCTCTCTCCTCACACTCCTTGATCTGTCTGCAGCCTTCGATACCATTGACCATGGTATTCTCCTTTCTAGACTTCATCATACTTTTGGCATCTCTGACATTGCTCTCTCCTGGTTCACTTCGTATTAATTTTTTTATCAAACAGAAAACAAACTGTTCTCATCAATGGGACTTACTCTCAACCTGCATACCTGACCTGTGGTGTTCCACAAGGATCTGTCCTTGGCCCTGTTCTTTTCACTCTTTATACCTCCCCCCTGTCCACCATCATCAACTCCCACTCTATAAAACACCACTTCTATGCTGATGACACCCAACTTCAAGACAGTGACTCACCTGATAATATACAGCGCCTGTTGACTCGCACCACTGAGTGTTACTCGTACATTAAGAACTGGATGACGTTCAACAAACTTCAGCTTAATGACGACAAGACAGAAGCTATCCTCATTGGCACCCATCAGAAACTTTCTCAGCTGCCTCCTCTTTCTCTCCCATTATGTAACACATCAGTCCCAATTTCTGATTCAGCTAAAAACCTTGGTGTCTGCATTGACTCTACCCTGTCCATGAACAACTTTGTTTCTCAAACTGCCAGATCTTGCTACTATCATCTCCATCGTATAAGCCTGATCAGGAAGTATCTCTCTGTGAAAACAACTGCAAAACTCGTTCTCTCCTTCATAATGTCTCGCATTGACTATTGCAATTCACTCCTGTCTGGTCTTCCTGCCTCCACCATTCACATCCTACAGCGCATTCAAAACAATGCTGTACGCCTTGTACTCAAAAAGAAAAATGCTGACCACATATCTCCTCTCCTGGCACAACTTCACTGGCTCCCTGTATCAAAGCGCATACAGTACAAACTAGACACCATGTGCTACAAAAGCCTCAATAACGCAGCCCCCGATTACCTGTCAAGCCTACTTGAGATCTATGTTCCCTCACGTACCCTCCGCTCTGCCTCCGATCCTCTGACTTTTCGCTTTCCACGCACTAAGCTCAATACCTTTGGTCCACGAGCCTTCTCAGTTTCTGGTCCACTCTCCTGGAACAAACTTCCTCTCTCAGTCCGTCAGCAACCTACTTTTGTCTCCTTCAAGTCCGCTCTCAAAACTCACCTTTTCTCCTCTGCATAAAATCCTAACCTCACTCAACCCCCCTCTGCAGCCTGTCTCCGCTCGGAGGGGAACACTTTGTTATAATATATAATTGTATATGATATGCTCTCTATAATTTTCCATTGCTTTTATTCTTGCTTTTATTGCTTTTATTCTTTCTCCCCATTTATAGCCATGCGTGTGTGTGTGTGTGTGTGTGTGTGTGTGTGTGTGTGTGTGTGTGTGTGTGTGTGAGTGTGTGTGTGTGTGTGTGTGTGTGTGTGCGTGCGTGTGCATGCGTGCGTGCGTGCGTGCGTGCGTGCGTGCGTGTGTGTCTGTTTCAGTGCTAAGATTTGATTTTGTCGAGATTTTGCGCTATATAAATATTGTAATTATTATTAATTATTATTAATTATGACACCACCACAATGATGGAAACATTAAGATGGGCAGTGAATAGGCCAGTGGACCTATGAAACTAAACTGACACCACCAGAAAGATGAATACTTTTTAGATATTAGCACATCAACCAACTTACCACACACACACACACATGTATACACACACACACACACACACACACACACACACACACACATGTATACACACACACACACACACACATATATATATATATATATATATATATATATATATATATATATATGGAGAGAGAGAGAGAGAGAGAGAGAGAGGGAGTGTGCTTGGTGAGTGCCTACGTGCGTGCATGTGTGTATCATCATCATCATCATCATCAGGTGCCTTGCCGCATGGTGTTGGCGGTCATATACTTCCATCTGTCTTTATCTCTCGTTACCCCAAGCATCTCCCCCACCCTCCTCGTCCCCAGCCACCCTGCAAGTCCGTCCAGCATTTTCTCCCTGGGTCTACCTGGTGCTCTCTTTCCCTCCAGCTTTCCTGTTGTGACCAGGTGCTCTAAATCCCCCTTCCTCATAAAATGGCCTATAAATATTGCCTGTTTTTTCCTAATCTTCCTTATGAGTGATCTACTTGTGTCTGCCTCCATCAAGACTGTCTCGTTTGTTTTCTTTGCTGTCCATGGAACTCTCAACATTCTTCTTAGAAACCACATCTCGGCTGCCTCAATCTTGTTCTGGCTTTGTTTGTTGACTGTCCACGCCTCACATCCGTACAACAGTATTGGTTCTATATAACATTCAAAGACTCTCTTCCTGATGTTAATTGATAGGCATTTGTTGGTAAGAATGCTTGTCATCTTCTTGAATGCTGTTTTGGCTTGGCCGATTCTGCCGGCTATTTCAGATGTGCATCTGCCGTGTGATGAAATGACCGTTCCCAGGTATTTGAACTTATTAATCTGTGTCAAGGTTGTGCCATTTGCTGTTATTTTGCATGAGGGGATTTCATGATATTTACTGATCACCATGACTTCAGTCTTCCTGCTGTTTAGTTCCAACCCCTTACCTCTGCTTTCTATTTCTAGTATATTCACAAGGTTTTGTAGGTCCCTTTCATTTTCTGCAATCAGCTGATCCTGCCTGGCCATCTGCTGTTCCTGCCTGGCCATCGGCTGTTCCTGCCTGGCCATCTGCTGTTCCTGCCTGGCCATCGGCTGTTCCTGCCTGGCCATCTGCTGTTCCTGCCTGGTCATTGGCTGTTCCTGCCTGGCCATCAGCTGTTCCTGCCTGGTCATCGGCTGATCCTGCCTGGTCATCTGCTGTTCCTGCCTGGCCATCGGCTGTTCCTGCCTGGTCATCTGCTGTTCCTGCCTGGCCATCGGCTGTTCCTGCATGGTCATCGGCTGATCCTACCTGGTCATCGGCTGTTCCTGCCTGGTCATCGGCTGATCCTGCCTGGTCATCAGCTGTTCCTGCCTGGTCATCGGCTGTTCCTGCCTGGTCATCAGCTGTTCCTGCCTGGCCATCAGCTGTTCCTGCCTGGTCATCGGCTGTTCCTGCCTGGTCATCTGCTGTTCCTGCCTGGTCATCAGCTGTTCCTGCCTGGCCATCGGCTGTTCTTACCTGGTCATCAGCTGTTC
>JAPXFY010000024.1:64733934-64736434 GCA_030674185.1 Monoplex corrugatus | reverse complement strand
ACCATCTTCATCATCATCATTATCTTCTTCTTCTTCTCCTTCTTCTCCTTCTTTTTCCTATTATTATTATATTATTATTATTATTATATTATTATTATTATTATTATTATTATTATCATTATTATTATTATTATCATTATTATTATTATTATTATTATTATTATTATTATTATTATTATTATTATTATTATTATTATTATTATTATTATTATCATCATCATTATCGTTATTATTACCATTATTATTATCATTATTGTTGTTCTTGTTGTTTTTGTTGTTGTCATTATTATCATCATCATCATCATTAGGCAGAATGATCAACGGCAGGGGCGTATCCTTATATTATGTGCTCACATGTATTGATATGTATAATTAATGTTCTTTTCTAGGTCTTTTTATTTAACCCACACGTTGTGTACGTTTTGATATGGTTATAACACTGATATGGCTCTGTGCAGTCGGCTGGGCTTTAAACAATAAGAATAACAATGTTGTTGTTGTTGTTGTTCTGCTGCTGCTGCTGCTGTTGCTGCTATCATTATTATTGTCATTGTTGTTGTTGTCGTTGTTGTTGCTGTTGTTGTCGTCGTCGTTGTCGTTGTTGTTGTTGTTGTTGTTTCTGCTGCTGCTGCTGTTGTTGTGATCATTATCATTATCATTGTTATTGTTGTTGTTTCTATTATGTTTAGTGACACTGTCATCATCACCATCAACAGCAGCAGCAACAGCACTTGCACCTGAGACAAGCGATGCACACGCCAACACAACGCGTCCTACACAAACTGGCTTCCTCTGTATAGCTCTCTCGTTAGACGAGAGTTTTAACAAGGACTGAGAGAACTGCAGACAGGCAAGAAAGAAAGAGAGAGAGAGACAGAGACACAGAGAGAGACAGAGAGAGACACAGACAGAGAGAGAGACAGAGAGACAGACAGACAGATAGACAGACACAGAGACAGACACAGAGAGAGAGACAGAGAGAGAGAGAGACAGACAGAGACAGACAGAGAGACAGAGACAAAGATAGAAGAGAGACACAGAGAGAGAGACAGAGAAAGATACACACACACAGAGCGAGCAAGCGAACGAGCAAGCGAGAGACAGAGAGAGAGATACAGAGAAAGAGAGAGAGAGAAAGAGACACACAGAGAGAGAAAGAGAGAGAGAGACAGAGAAAGATACACACACACAGAGCGAGCAAGCGAACGAGCAAGCGAGAGACAGAGAGAGAGAGTGATACAGAGAAAGAGAGAGAGATATATACAGAGAGAGATACAGAGACAGAGACACACAGAGAGAGAGTGAACACGTTGACATTTTACTGTCCACACAAGAACGAAGCCAGTTAAAGAAGGCAGAGGAGGAATACAAATGTGTTCTTTCCTGTAAAAAAAAAAAAAAAAACAGACAAAAACAAAATAAAACGAAACAAAAGGAGACAAGAAACAGCTAGTTGGAGAGAAACAGAAAATGGACAAGAACATGAGCAAAATTTTTATTGTCCAAAATAACGGTATCAGCAATATAACGATCTTTTTATGTTCAGCCCCCGCCCCATGGAGGGTCTACACTGATACGAGTACACCATGATACAGACAATATATATATATATACATATGAAGTATAATAGCACAAGAAGAGAGAGACAGACAGACAGACAGAAATGTAAAAGCACGACGAGAGAGAGACAGACAGACAGAGACAGACAGACAGACAAACTGAGACACAGAGAGACAAACAGACAGAGAGACAGACAGACAGATAGAGACACAGAGACAGACAGACAGAGACACAGAGAGAGAGACAGACAGAGGCACACAGAGACACACAGAGACACAGAGAGAGAGAGAACTCGAGACAGACACTGAAGGCCATCAAATAATCAAATAATGTTATATAGAACCAATACTGTTGTACGGATGCGAGGCGTGGACAGTCAGCAAGCAAAGCCAGAGCAAGATTGAGGCAGCCGAGATGTGGTTTCTCAGAAGAATGTTGAGAGTTCCATGGACAGCAAAGAAAACAAACGAGACAGTCTTGATGGAGGCAGACACAAGTAGATCACTCATAAGGAAGATTAGGAAAAGACAGGCAACATTTATAGGCCATTTTATGAGGAAGGGGGATTTGGAGCATCTGGTCACAACAGGAAAGCTGGAGGGAAAGAGAGCACCAGGTAGACCCAGGGGGAGAATGCTGGACGGACTTGCAGAGTGGCTGGGGATGAGGAGGGTGGGGGAGATGCTGGGGGCAACGAGAGATAGAGATGGTTGGAAGTCCATGGTCGCCAAATCATGCGGCAGGGCGCCTGATGATGATGATAGTGATAGATAGACAGAGAAAAGATACAGACAGGCATAGTGAGTGGTGGAGACAAAGAAGAAGTGGAAGAAAAAGAACGTCAAAACACAAAGACGAGACAGAGAGGGTTGATGAAGGAAAAGCGAGAACTGAAAAAAGACACTGTAAAATGGACAGTGAAAACTAATGGGAGGACAAG
>JAPXFY010000024.1:64723934-64728934 GCA_030674185.1 Monoplex corrugatus | reverse complement strand
TTACCATAAAACACTATATGTAAACACTTACCATAAAACACTATGTGTAAACACTTACCATAAAACACTATATGTAAACACTTACCATAAAACACTATATGTAAACACTTACCATAAAACACTATATGTAAACACCTACCATAAAACACTATATGTAAACACTTACCATAAAACACTATATGTAAACACTTACCATAAAACACTTATGTAAACACTTACCATAAAACACTATATGTAAACTACTTAAACAGTAAAACTTAAACACTATATGTAAACACTTACCATAAAACACTTATGTAAACACTTACCATAAAACACTATTGTAAACACTTACCATAAAACACTTATGTAAACACTTACATAAACACTTATAAAACATTACCATAAAACACTTATGTAAACACTTACCATAAAACACTTTTAAAACTTACCTAAACATGTTAACACTTACCATAAAACACTTATTATAAACACTTACCATAAAACACTATGTAAACACTTTACCATAAAACACTATATGTAAACACTTACCATAAACACTATTGTAAACATTACCATAAAACACTATTGTAAACACTTACCATAAAACACTATTGTAAACACTTCCATAAAACACTATATGTAAACACTTACCATAAAACACTATATGTAAACATTACCATAAAACACTATGTGTAAAACTTACCATAAAACACTATATGTAAACACTTACCATAAAACACTATGTAAACACTTACCATAAAACACTTATGTAAACAAAAATTACAATAAAACACTAATGTAAACACTATAACATATAAAAAACACTTATGTAAACACTTACCATAAAACACTATTGTAAACACTTACCATAAAACACTATGTAAACATTACCTAAAACACTTATGTAAACACTTACCATAAAACACTATGTTAAACATTACCATAAAACATATATGTAAACACTTACCATAAACACTATGTTAAACACTTACCATAAAACTATTGTAAACACTTACCATAAAAACACTAATGTAAACACTTACCATAAAACACTATATGTAAACACTTACATAAAACACTATATGTAAAACTACCATAAAACACTATATGTAAACACTTACATAAAACACTATATGTAAACACTTACCATAAAACACTATTGTAAACACTTACCATAAAACACTATGTAAACACTTACCATAAAACTATTGTAAACACTTACCATAAAACACTATTGTAAACACTTACCATAAAACACATTGTAAACACTTACCTAAAACACTTATGTAAACAAACTTACCATAACATATTTAACTACAAAAATATGTAACTACTATTAACTTACTAAATATGTAAATCCATAAATTTACTTACAAATTGTAATTATAAATATTGTAATATAATTGTAATTAATAAATTGTAAATTATAACTTTAAATTAATAAAAATAAATCTAAACAGAACTACATAAACATATGAACTTCTAAACTTGTAAATTCAAAAAAAAACACCAAAATTAACACTTATATGTAAACACACATACATATGTAACTTACCATAAACACAATGTAAAACTTACCATAAAACACTATGTAAACATACCATAAAACACTTATGTAAACTTCCATAACACTATATGTAAACACTTACATAAAACTATATGTAAACTTACCATAAAACTTTTAAAACTACCATAAACACTTATGTAAACACTTACTAAACACTTATGAACACTTACCATAAAACAATATGTAAACATACCAAAACACTATATGTAAACACTTACCATAAAACCTTTGTAAACACTTACATAAAAATATATGTAAACATCTAACACTTATTAACATTACCATAAACACTATTAAACACTTACATAAACATTTGTAACACTTACATAAACACTATTGTAAACATTAAAAACATATGTAAACACTACATAAACACATATGTAACCTACATAAAACCTTGTAACTTACATAAAAACTTTAAACACTATATGTAAACACTTACCATAAAACACTATGTGTAAACACTTACCATAAAACACTATGTGTAAACACCATCAAAAACACTATATGTAAACACTTACCATAAAACACTATATGTAAACACTTACCATAAAACACTATGTGTAAACACCATAAAACACTATATGTAAACACTTACCATAAAACACTATGTATAAACACTTACCATAAACACTATGTGTAAACACTTACCATAAAACACTATATGTAAACACTTACCATAAAACACTATATGTAAACACTTACCATAAAACACTATGTGTAAACACTTACCATAAAACACTATATGTAAACACTTACCATAAAACACTATATGTAAACACTTACCATAAACACTATGTGTAAACACTTACCATAAAACACTATGTGTAAACACTTACCATAAAACACTATGTATAAACACTTACCATAAAACACTATATGTAAACACTTACCATAAAAAACTCTGTGTGAACACTTACCATAAAACACTATGTGTAAACACTTACCATAAAACACTATGTGTAAACACTTACCATAAAACACTATATGTAAACACTTACCATAAAACACTATATGTAAACACTTACCATAAAACACTATATGTAAACACTTACCATAAAACCCTGTATGTAAACACTTACCATAAAACACTATGTGTAAACACTTACCATAAAACACTATATGTAAACACTTACCATAAAACACTATATGTAAACACTTACCATAAAACACTAAGTGTAAACACACCATAAAACACTGTATGTAAACACTTACTATATGTAAACACTTACCATAAAATACTATATGTAAACACTTACCATAAAACACTATATGTAAACACTTACCATAAAACACTATGTGTAAACACTTACCATAAAACACTATATGTAACACTTACCATAAAACACTATATGTAAACACTTACCATAAAACACTATAGTAAACACTTACCATAAAACACTATGTGTAAACACTTACCATAAAACACTATATGTAAACACTTACCATAAAACACTATATGTAAACACTTACCATAAAACACTATGTGTAAACACTTACCATAAAACACTATATGTAAACACTTACCATAAAACACTATATGTAAACACTTACCATAAAACACCATATGTAAACACTTACCATAAAACACTATGTGTAAACACTTACCATAAAACACTATATGTAAACACTTACCATAAAACACTGTATGTAAACACTTACCATAAAACACCATATGTAAACACTTACCATAAAACACCATATGTAAACACTTACCATAAAACACTGTATGTAAACACTTACCATAAAACACCATATGTAAACACTTACCATAATACACTATATGTAAACACTTACCATAAAACACTGTATGTAAACACTTACCATAAAACACCATATGTAAACACTTACCATAAAACACTATATGTAAACACTTACCATAAAACACTATATGTAAACACTTACCATAAAACACTATGTGTAAACACTTACCATAAAACACTATATGTAAACACTTACCATAAAACACTATATGTAAACACTTACCATAAAACACTATGTATAAACACTTACCATAAAACACTATGTATAAACACTTACCATAAAACACATATGTAAAACACTTACCATAAAACACTATGTGTAAACACTTACATTAAAACACTATGTATAAACACTTACCATAAAACACTATGTATAAACACTTACCATAAAACACTATATGTAAACACTTACCATAAAACACTATATGTAAACACTTACCATAAAACACTATGTGTAAACACTTACCATAAAACACTATATGTAAACACTTACCATAAAACACTATGTATAAACACTTACCATAAAACACTATGTGTAAACACTTACCATAAAACACTATATGTAAACACTTACCATAAAACACTATATGTAAACACTTACCATAAAACACTATGTGTAAACACTTACCATAAAAACACTATGTATAAACACTTACCATAAAAACTATGTGTAAACACTTACCATAAAACACTATGTGTAAACACTTACCATAAAACACTATATGTAAAAACTTACCATAAAACACTATATGTAAACACTTACCATAAAACACTATGTATAAACACTTACCATAAAACACTATGTGTAAACACTTACCATAAAACACTATGTGTAAACACTTACCATAAAACACTATGTGTAAACCTTACCATAAAACACTTTGAACACTAAAAACACTATGTGTAAACACTTACCATAAAACACTATATGTAAACACTTACCATAAAACACTATATGTAAACACTTACCATAAAACACTATATGTAAACACTTACCATAAAACACTATATGTAAACACTTACCATAAAACACTATATGTAAACACTTACCATAAAACACTATATGTAAACACTTACCATAAAACACTATATGTAAACACTTACCATAAAACACTTATGTAAACACTTACCATAAAACACTATATGTAAACACTTACCATAAAACACTATATGTAAACACTTACCATAAAACACTATGTTAAACACTTACCATAAAACACTATATGTAAACACTTACCATAAAACACTATATGTAAACACTTACCATAAAACACTATATGTAAACACTTACCATAAAACACTATATGTAAACACTTACCATAAAACACTATATGTAAACACTTACCATAAAACACTATATGTAAACACTTACCATAAAACACTATATGTAAACACTTACCATAAAACACTATATGTAAACACTTACCATAAAACACTATATGTAAACACTTACCATAAAACACTATATGTAAACACTTACCATAAAACACTATATGTAAACACTTACCATAAAACACTATATGTAAACACTTACCATAAAACACTATATGTAAACACTTACCATAAAACACTGTGTGTAAACACTTACCATAAAACACTATATGTAAACACCTACCATAAAACACTATATGTAAACACTTACCATAAAACACTATATGTAAACACTTACCATAAAACACTATATGTAA
>JAPXFY010000024.1:64708934-64716434 GCA_030674185.1 Monoplex corrugatus | reverse complement strand
AACACAGAAACAAAGAGCTGTGTGGTGTCATTGCTTTGTTGTGTTATCTGGGTCATAGGAACACAGAACAAAGAGGAACACAGAAACAAAGAGCTGTGTGGTGTCATTGCTTTGTTCTGTTATCTGGGTCATAGGAACACAGAACAAAGAGGAACACAGAAACAAAGAGCTGTGTGGTGTCATTGCTTTGTTGTGTTATCTGGGTCATAGGAACACAGAACAAAGAGCAGTGTGGTGTCATTGCTTTGTTCTGTTATCTGGGTCATAGGAACACAGGAACAAAGAGTTGTGTGGTGTCATTGCTTTGTTCTGTTAACTGGGTCATAGGAAGACAGAACAAAGAGCGGTGTGGTGTCATTGCTTTGTTCTGTTATCTGGGTCATAGGAAGACAGAACAAAGAGCGGTGTGGTGTCATTGCTTTGTTCTGTTATCTGAATCATAGGAACACAGAACAAAGAGCTGTGTGGTGTCATTGCTTTGTTGTGTTATCTGGGTCATAGGAACACAGAACAAAGAGCAGTGTGGTGTCATTGCTTTGTTCTGTTATCTGGGTCATAGGAACACAGGAACAAAGAGCTGTGTGATGTCATTGCTTTGTTCTGTTATCTGAATCATAGGAAGACAGAACAAAGAGCGGTGTGGTGTCATTGCTTTGTTCTGTTATCTGGGTCATAGGAAGACAGAACAAAGAGCGGTGTGGTGTCATTGCTTTGTTGTGTTATCTGGGTCATAGGAACACAGAACAAAGAGCGGTGTGATGTCATTGCTTTGTTGTGTTATCTGGGTCATAGGAACACAGAACAAAGAGCTGTGTGGTGTCATTGCTTTGTTCTGTTATCTGAATCATAGGAACACAGAACAAAGAGCTGTGTGGTGTCATTGCTTTGTTGTGTTATCTGGGTCATAGGAACACAGAACAAAGAGCAGTGTGGTGTCATTGCTTTGTTCTGTTATCTGGGTCATAGGAACACAGGAACAAAGAGCTGTGTGATGTCATTGCTTTGTTCTGTTATCTGAATCATAGGAAGACAGAACAAAGAGCGGTGTGGTGTCATTGCTTTGTTCTGTTATCTGGGTCATAGGAAGACAGAACAAAGAGCGGTGTGGTGTCATTGCTTTGTTGTGTTATCTGGGTCATAGGAACACAGAACAAAGAGCGGTGTGATGTCATTGCTTTGTTGTGTTATCTGGGTCATAGGAACACAGAACAAAGAGCTGTGTGGTGTCATTGCTTTGTTCTGTTATCTGAATCATAGGAACACAGAACAAAGAGCTGTGTGGTGTTATTGCTTTGTTCTGTTATCTGAATCATAGTAACACAGAACAAAGAGCTGTGTTGTGTTATTGCTTTGTTCTGTTATCTGAATCATAGGAACACAGAACAAAGAGCGGTGTGGTGTCATTGCTTTGTTCTGTTATCTGGGTCATAGGAACACAGTACAAAGAGCTGTGTAGTGTTATTGCTTTGTTCTGTTATCTGGATCAGAGGACGTATTCTGTACGTTGTTGTGAGTGGAGCTGTTCAACCATTGAGTAGAATCCCAGTTCACCACTGAAGAATGATTTGGTTTCAGCTTTTGACCGGTAACCAGAAAAAAAAAACAGAAATAGACTCAGAACGTGTATTTTATACAACCTGACAAGTCAGGCACATATTTACGGCCAACTGGCCTTTGTCAAGCGTGAATGTAAACTCACAAACAAACAAACACCAAATACAACATTTGGGAGAAAAAGACAGAAGCTTCTCTGCTGGTGTCTGTGGATCAGCCATATGTGTAAGAACCATCCATCAATTGAGCAACCAAGATGGACTGCACCATTTGTTTCTACCTTCATACTGCACACCAAAAGTGTCTGATGGGGCATCCTATACTTCACACTACTAAGAGAAACTTTTTTTTCTTCTCAAATATGCGAACTGTGCAGATTGTCTTCAGGAGAACTGGCTGCAGCCCGTCCAATGAACAATACCAACAGACCATTCGAAGGTACAATTTTGTTTTTGACAAAAATGTAAACTGCGTGTACATAGACATTAAAGGAACCAGAAGAACAAGAAAACCAATGTAAGCGCGTATTTAACAAAACAAGACAAAGCAAGCGCAAATTTTCGGCCAACCGGCCTTTGTCAAACGCGAACGCACGGTCACAAACAGACCACAAACACCAAACAACGGATAATAAAAACAGGACTAAAAACTTCCCTGCCGCCTCGTCCAGTGGATAAAAAGGGACCAAATGGAATGCCCATGTCTTCATGACATGGCCGGTTGGCCGAAATTTGTTTTGTTAAATACGTGCTTACATTGGTTTTCTTGTTCTTCTGGTTCCTGTTTGCTTGGGCGCGGGCAGTCGCACTTGTTTTTGATCTTGTACATATACATTGTTGTGCAAGAACTTTGTGTGACTTTGTTCAGTATTTGTTTAGTTACAAACTGATTAAAGTAATTAAGCTAGTATTCAGTAATGGTGGTAGTTAGAGGTTAGTAAAGCGTGGACCTTTTATCCTTGTATCAATTTCTACATTTGAAAGAATCAAACCTGTTGTGTGGGATAACTTTTGTGCACCCTTCAAATCCCATATCCCTAGACAACAGCAAACAGCGGCAATGGTGTGACAAGGCACCAACATTACGTCTTGTTAATAAAATCGACAGTTACAATCCAGAATGGCGTATCTGCCTTCTATAGTCCTTTTGTGATACAGCATTTTAACAGCTAACCACGGTAATGGTCTACACCATACACCCGCCCCCAAAGCATCTCTCTGTTCTGATGTTTTAGTTGGAGCTGGGCGGCGGGAGGGCTGGGGTCGTGGTGGTCGGTGGGGGACATGAGGTCCCCTCCTGCAGGGTGGCAGCGGATGGCACAACCTTGACACGGGTTGATAAGTTCAAATGCCTGGGAACGGTCGTTTCGTCGGACGGCGGATGCGCATCGGAGGTGGCTGGCAGGGTCGGCCGTGCCGGAGCAGCATTCAGGAGGATGGCAGGCATTCTTGCCAATGGGTGCCTATCGGTTAACATCAGAGCGAGAGTCCTTGGTGTGTGGAGCCAGTGCTGTTGTGCGGATGCGGGGCGTGGGCGGTCGGCAGGCAGGGCCGGAGCGGGATCGAGGCAGCCGAGATGTGGTTTCTCGGAGGAGTGTTGGGAGTTCCATGGACGGCGAGGAAAACGGGCGGGGCGGTCTTGATGGAGGCGGACATAGATGGATCACTCGTGGGGAGGATTGGGGGGGGGGGGCAGGCAACATTTGTGGGCCATTTTGTGGGGAGGGGGGGGTTTGGGGCGCCTGGTCACGGCGGGAGGGCTGGAGGGAGGGGGAGCGCCGGATGGACCCGGGGAGAGAATGCTGGACGGACTTGCAGAGTGGCTGAGGATGAGGAGGGTGGGGAAGATGCTAGGAGCAACGAGAGATAGAGATGGTTAGAAGTCCATGGTCGCCAACGCCATGCGGCAGGGCACCTGATGATGATGATGATGATAACAACATCGATGATAACGATATTGATGGTGAGAGTAGTGACGATGATGATGATAGGGAAGAACCATTTAATTCTCTATTTACTTTGGTAGCATTGGCTTCATTAAGAAATGGCAGCTGCACCCTGCCATTTAAACATTTCATTAGTTGTAACTAATACGACACCATACTTAAAAGTACATTTCAGTATCAGTAAGAATGACCTACTTCACTCTGATTACACAGTTATTTGTTAATTACATATTTCATTCTGATCACACAACATATCAGTTATAAATGACTATCTCATTCTGGTAACACAATATCACATGTAAATGACACATTTCATTCTAGTTTTACAAATGTCAGTTATAAATGACACACTTCATTCTGCTTATACAAGATAAGCTAATGACATATTTCACTCCAGTTATAGAATATCCAGGTTGATAAATTTAAATACCTGGGAACGATCATTTCATCAGACGGCAGATGCACATCAGAAATAGCCGGCAGAATCGGCCAAGCCAAAACAGCATTCCAGAAGATGACAAGCATTCTTACCAGCAAATGCCTATCAATTAACATCAGGAAGAGAGTTCTTGAATGTTATATAGAACCAATACTGTTGTACGGATGTGGGGCGTGGACAGTCAACAAACAAAGCCAGAACAAGATTGAGGCAGTTCAGGTGTGGTTTCTAAGAAGAATGTTGAGAGTTCCATGGACAGCAAAGAAAACAAACGAGACAGTCTTGATGGAGGCAGACACAAGTAGATCACTCATAAGGAAGATTAGGAAAAGACAGGCAACATTTATAGGCCATTTTATGAGGAAGGGGGATTTGGAGCACCTGATCACAACGGGAAAGCTGGAGGGAAAGAGAGCACCGGCTAGAGCCAGGGATAAAATGCTGGACGGACTTGCAGAGTGGCTGGGGACGGGGAGGGTGGGGGAGATGCTTGGGGCAACGAGAGATAGAGGCAGATGGAAGTCCATGATCGCCAACGCCATGCAGCAGGGCACCTGATGATGATGATATAGAATATCAGTTATAAATGACATAGTTCATTCTGGTTATAAATACAGGATCAGTTATAACTAATTTCACTCCAGTTACATAAATATCAGTTATAAATGACATAGTTCATTCTTGTTATAAATACAGGATCAGTTATAACTGACTAATTTCACTCCAGTTACATAAATATCAGTTATAAATGACATTGTTCATTCTGGTTATAAATACAGGGTCAGTTATAACTAATTTCCCTCCAGTTACATAAATATCAGTTATAAATGACATAGTTCATTCTGGTTATAAATACAGGGTCAGTTATAACTAATTTCACTCCAGTTACATAAATATCAGTTATAAATGACATAGCTCATTCTGGTTATAAATACAGGATCAGTTATAACTGACTAATTTCACTCCAGTTACATAAATATCAGTTATAAATGACATAGCTCATTCTGGTTATAAATACAGGATCAGTTATAACTAATTTCACTCCAGTTACATAAATATCAGTTATAAATGACATAGTTCATTCTGGTTATAAATACAGGATTAGTTATAACTAATTTCACTCCAGTTACATAAATATCAGTTATAAATGACATAGCTCATTCTGGTTACAAGTAACACATCTGATCATCATTCCATTTCTTACCCACTGGACGAGGCGGCAGGGAAGTTTTTAGTCCCGTTTTTATTATCCATTGTTTGGTGTTTGTGATCTGTTTGTGACCGTGCGTTCGCGCTTGACAAAGGCTAGTTGGCCGAAAATTTGCGCTTGTTTTGTTTTGTTTCGTTGGATACGCGCTTATATTGGTTTTCTTGTTCTTCTGATTCCTATCAGAAATATTGTTTACATTGACGACGCCCTCAGCCACTACAGAAACCAGCTCTTCACTACAGACCCAGAAAGGGCAGAGATGTGATGGAGAGAGCAGACAAGCCCCAATGGTCAAGCTGGCACCACAGGGCAAAGACCAGGGACCTGATAGGGAGAGCAGGGCAAACACCACTGATAGCAGTTGGTCACGTGAGGCACGTCCGTCCACTACAGGCCATCAGTGTGAGAGTATCGTGTTCCCCCAGTACTGATCCAACATGACCCCCCCGTACCCCCCACCATTCCCTCTGCCACCACCACCATCACCATCACTACCATTTATGTCTGGTTCCCTTTGACTACCGACTACACCACAAAGCAAGCCACAGGCAACTTTGGCTGTGACGGCCAATGATTACACTGTAACACAAACGTTAAACATTACTGCATCGTTCTTTTACCCCTGTATCATCGTGCAGTAATTTAGTTTATACATAATGTGTGCAGAACGTTGCTTTGATGGTTTAACAATGGTAACCCTATTGTCGTCAGAAAATTTATATCAATGTCTGTTTGTGGTTTCTAAGAAGAATGTTGAGAGTTCCATGGACAGCAAAGAAAACAAACGAGACAGTCTTGATGGAGGCAGACACAAGTAGATCATTCATAAAGAAGATTAGGAAAAGGCAGGCAACATTTATAGGCCATTTTATGAGGAAAGGGGAATCAGAGCATCTGATCATAACAGGAAAGCTGGAGGAAAAGAGAGCACCAGGTAGACCCAGGGAAAAATACTGGACGGACTTGCAGGGTGGCTGAGGACAGAGAGGGTGGAGGATGTGCTTGCGGTAACAAGGGATAGAAACATGTAGAGGGCCATGATCGCCAACGCCATGTGGCAAGGTACTTGATGATGATGACGATGATGACGATGACGATGACGATGACGATGATGATGATGATGATGATGATGATGATGATGATGATGATGATGATGATGATGATGATGATGATGATGATGATGATGGATGATGATGATGACGACGATGATGACGATGATGATGATGATGATGATGATGATGAGGAGGAGGAGGAGGAGGAGGAGGAGGAGGAGGATGAGGATGATGATGATGATGTTTGACAATGTGTGTCTGTCACAAGCCTGTTCCTGCAAAACATTTGCTCATTGTGTGTGTACAAGGAGTCGTCGTCATCATGTAAACACGTGACCACTGTGACCACTGGGTGCCGGGACGGGGGTGGGGGTGGGGGTGGGGAGTGAAGACTGGTGGACACTGCAAGAAAGACGTTTGTCCCTCCCTGTTTCCGGTCTGTAGGGAGGAGCAACAAACAGTCCTGACACATGACGTTGGTCCAGTCTTTGATGTTTGCCATCCAGTTCCTTCCTGTCCACCTCGCCAACAAGTTCCTCAAGGATACCTAAGAATGGTCCAAGACAGTGTGTTATAGTGGATGACCCGACCATACCCGGCAGGATCGCATTGTGTCAAAGTTGCTGGAGGCATACTGTTGGCCCACAAAGATGTTGGTCTTGTTCCATATGTATTCATTGGTTTTATATTTGAGGTAGGACATGCGAAACAGTTTCTTCAGGTACTTGATCTCAAAGTCCTGAAATCAACAAGCAACGTCCAGCCTTCACACCTACAAAGGAGAACGGAGACTGCCAGTGACATGTTCATCACTTACTTGGTGGTAAAACCAGTGGAGTTGCTTCTCCATATTGTATTCAGTCTGGACATTGCTGTCATTGCTGTTTTAATCCTGATGCGGGTTTTTGTTGTGTTTCTGACTTTGACCTCTTTGGTCGTGGTAGCACCCAGGCACCTCAAAATTCCAATTCCTTCAAATTGAAAATTCTAACTCAGTTCATTTAAAAATTCCAGCTCCTTCCAGTTAAAATTCCCATTCCTTCCATTTAAAAATTCCAACTCTTCCATTTTCTGGCCATGTATGCAGACTTCTGAACTGCTGCTGTTTGAGCTGTTTACCACGACTTGTTTTTCTCGTTGCTGATTCCGTTCTGTGTGTTTGCCACAAGTCTACTGGCCAGATCTAGCTGTTTAGTTTTCATGTCTCTTGTGAGGTCGCTATGGTTGTCATGACGTGAAATTCTACAGATATCGCTACTTTTGGTTAGCTTTTCCATCACAAGACTGACCAAATGATGAA
>JAPXFY010000024.1:64701434-64703934 GCA_030674185.1 Monoplex corrugatus | reverse complement strand
CTGCAGTATTTGTTGTTATGCTGTTTCAATATTGTGAACCAATATGTAATACAGATAACTGCAGTATTTGTTGTTATGCTGTTTTAATATTGTGAACCAATATGTAATACAGATAACTGCAGTATTTGTTGTTATGCTGTTTTAATATTGTGAATCAATATGTAATACAGATAACTGCAGTATTTGTTGTTGGGTGGGTTGTGTGTAGTGGTGGGTTGTTAGGGGGGTTGTGTTTTGGGGGTTTTTGGTTTTGCCACCCTTTTTTTTTTTTTTTTTTCCTTTTTTGGGTTTTTTCCCCTTTGGGGGGGAAATGAAAGGGGGGGAAAAAAAGGGGTTAAAAAAAAGAATAAAAAAGAAGAAAAAAGGTTTTGAAAAGAAAGAAGAAATAGAAAAAGAAAAAAGGGTGAAATGAAAATAAAAAAAAAAGATAAAAAGGGGCCCCTTTTCCCATAAAAAGGGGACCCCCCCAAAAAAAAAAACCCCAAAGTTGGGGAAGAAAAAAAAGGAGGGAAAAAAGGGAGAAAAAACAGGGTTGGGAAAAAAAAAGGGGGAAAAAGAAAAAGGAAAAAAGGTAATTGAAAATTAAAATAATTTGAAAAAGGAACAAAATTTTTTAAAAATTGGGGAAAATAAAAAGATTAAAAAAAAACAAAAATTTTTGGGAAAAAAAAACCCCCGGGAAAATTTAAAAGGCCCTCCCCAAAGCTTTTCAAAATGGAAATAAATTTTAAAATTTTGGTTAATTTTTGGAATATTGGGTTGAAAATTTTGGAAAAGGGGGATAAAAGGAGTTAAAATTTGGGGTTTTTGCTGTTTAAAAAATGGAAAATTATGAAAGAAAAAATTTAGATTGAGGGTTTTTGTTTGGGGTTTAAAATGTGTTTGAAAATATTTAAAAGATATAAGGGGTTTTTGTTGTTATTGGTTTTTTAAAATTTTTTGGTAATAAATTGTAAAACCAGTAGGCTTATTTTTTTGGTTATGGTTTTTAAATTTGAAAATTTTGTAAAAAAAATTCTTTTTGTATTTGTATGTTTATTGTTTTTAATATTGGGAAAAAGAAATAAAGTAAATGGGTTTTTGATGTTATTGTGGTTTTCAATTTGGGAAAAATTTTTGGGAAATTTAAGGATAAAATGCAGTATTGTTTTTAATGGTTTAAAAATTAAATTGTGTAAAATAGGGGTAAAAAGGGGATAAAATGAGATTTGTGGTTTTTGGGTTTTTTTCAAAAAAAATTAAAAAGGGAACCAAAAAGAATAAAAAAAAAGGAAGGGTTTTTGGGAAGTTTTTTTAAAGGGTTGGGGAAAAAGGAATAGTAAACAAAATTAAAAAAAAGGTTTTGGTTGAATGTTGGGAAAAAAGGGAAATTTGAATTTAAGAAAAAAGAAGAATTTGGGGTTATTTTGAAATTTTGGGAAAAGGGTAATAAGAATAGAAGATTTTGTTTCCCAAAAGTTAAAAAGTAAAAGGGATAATAAATTTTGGAATGCTTTTTTTAATTTTTGGGGGAAATTTTTTGAAATTTTTCAGGAACTTGAAGTTTTTTTTTTTGTTGTTTCAATTTTTGGTAAAAAAAGAAAAAGGGAAAAGAAAAAAGGAAGGTTTTTAAACGGGAAAATGGAAAAAAGGGAAAAACTGGGGGAAATTAGAAAGGGGGAAAAAAAGTTTTAAGTTGAAAAAATTTTTTAAAAGAAAAAAATTTAGAAAATTCTTGAAAGGGAAAAAAACAAAAGAATTAAAAAAAGAAAAAAGGGGAAAGTCCCTTTTTCTGGAAAAAAAAAAACTGGGGAAAATGGTTGGGAATAAAAAAAAATTTAAAAGAAAAATTTTAAAAAGGGGTTTGGACGGAAAATTGAAAAAAGGGTTTTAAAATTAAAAAAAAAATTAAAAAAATTTGCAAAAGTTAAAACCTAGGGGAAAGGGGAAAAAATTTGCCGTTTTTTGTTAATGGTTAAAAAGGGATTTGAAAAACCATTTTCGAAAATTTTTCCAGTTCCCTTTCCCATCCTAAACCATTTTTTCCTTTTGATAAAGTATTCTTTTTCCATAATTTTTTTTCCCTTTAAGTTTCGTTATTTGGCCCCTTTTTCGGGGGGATGGGGTGGGGAGAGTTTTTGTAAAATGGAAAAAGGGAAGGAAAAAAGAGGGCGAAGAACCCCCGGGGAAATTTTTGAAGAGAAAAGAAGGGAAAAAAAGGACAAAGAAAAAAAAAAAGGGAAAAGAAAAGAAAAGAAAAAAGAAAAAAAACTAAGAAAAAAAAGGAAAAACCAAGAAAGAAAAGGAAAAAGGAAAGGGAAGAGGAAAAGAAAAAAGGGGTAAACCTTTTTTGTAATTTGGGAAAGGTTTGGGAAGGGAAACCCTTATATTCCTTTTCCGAACCGCCGGGGGCCCTTTATTCCGAAAAGGGTTGGGAAGAAAAAAAAAAAAATGGGGGGAAAAAAAAAAAAAAAAAAAAAATTGAAAAAGGAAAAAAAGAAAGAAAGGAAAAAGAAAAAAG
>JAPXFY010000024.1:64676434-64688934 GCA_030674185.1 Monoplex corrugatus | reverse complement strand
GGACAGGGTGCGGGAGTCAAAGGGTTAACACATTGTGTTGTGACGATGTTGCCTTTATCAAACGGAGCGACAGGAAAGACAGACGACTTTTAACCCCTCTGTTCAGCAAATTCCATGACAACCGACAGGAACAGGGAAAAATAAACAACCACATTCATCGTCTTGTTTGTTTTCTTTGCTGTCCATGGAACTCTCAACATTCTTCTTAGAAACACAGGCAGACACAAGAACATCATTCATAAAGAAAGATTAGGAAAAGACAGGCAACATTTATAGGCCATTTTATGAGGAAAGGGGAATTAGAGCACCTAGTCACAACAGGAAAGCTGGAGGGAAAGAGAACACCAGGAAGACCCAGAGAGAAAGTATTGGACGGACTTGCAGGGTGGCTGAAGACAGAGAGGGTGGAAGATGTACTTGCGGCGACAAGGGACAGACACATATGGAGGGCCATGATCGCCAACGCCATCGGCAGGGCACTTGACGATGATGATGATGATGATGATGATACTTCCATCGTCAGAGAAGACAGAGAGAGTGGGAGATATATTTGCAGCGCGCGACAAAAGATAGACTCGTATGGAAGGCCCTGATCGCCAACGCCATGCCAGAGCACATGACGATGACGATGATTCATGGCTAGATGTGACCTGACCGTGTAAACAGTGAACTAAAAAAAGAAGTGAAAAAGAAAGCACCCCCTCCAAAAGTACGTGTTGACGGTAAAACTTTTGTAGACTTTTCCCACCCCTCTCCCTTCTCCCTTCTCCCTACCCCTCCCCCCCCCCCCCCCCCCGCCTTGAAGAAAAGCAAGGGTGTTAAGTCATGTGAAAGTAGTAATAGATCAGGGGGAACAACACCCACACCACCCTCCACATCAATCATCACTCACTGCAAATGGTTCTGCCCTCACTGGCTTTTCAGACTTCAGTACTTGCCCGCAGACAACTACACAGTGCACAGCGGGGGGGGGGGGGGGGGGGGGGAGGGGGGGGAGTGCGAAAGATAAGTTCTGCGTTTACATTTTTTGAAACAGGGGAAATGAGCAACCACTAATGGAAAACATTACCGCGAGGAAAATATTGAAATGAAACGATGATCGACCGGTAAGTGTCAAATTTAATTTGACGCATTCTACTTTTTCGAACAAGTAATGACAGTAGATTTATGATGTATAATAAGTATGAAATAATATGTTCAAGCCATTCCAGCAATTTCCAGTTTTGCGCTATATCTGCATTAAAATTCAGCTGATCTCACTGAATTTCATTAGTGCTAAGTCATGTTAAATCAAGTAAGCTGTATCGTATCTCATTTAGAAATTATTTGCGGGCATCATTCAGTCGCACTGAAATAAAATAAGACGAATTTTAATGGCAACACTGACCATTATGAACAGTCGTGTGTAATAATTAGTCTGAAATACATAATTATCATTCTACAACACACACACAATACACATATACACACACAAACACACACACACACACATACAGCACAACACAACACAACAAAACATAACAAAACACAACACAACAAAACATAACAAAACATAAAACAAAACAACAAAACACAACAAAACATAACAAAACATAACAAAACACAACACAACAAAACATAACAAAACATAACAAAACACAACACAACAAAACATAACAAAACATAAAACAAAACAACAAAACACAACAAAACATAACAAAACACAACACAACAAAACACAACAAAACATAACAAAACATAACAAAACACAACACAACAAAACATAACAAAACAACCAAACACAACAAAACATAACAAAACAACCAAACACAACAAAACATAACAAAACACAAAACACAACAAAACATAACAAAACACAACAAAACATAACAAAACACAACACAACAAAACATAACAAAACAACCAAACACAACAAAAACATAACAAAACACAAAACACAACAAAACATAACAAAACACAACAAAACATAACAAAACACAACACAACAAAACATAACAAAACAACCAAACACAACAAAACATAACAAAACAACCAAAAACAACAAAACATAACAAAACACAAAACACAACAAAACATAACAAAACACAACAAAACATAACAAAACACAACACAACAAAACATAACAAAACAACCAAACACAACAAAACATAACAAAACACAAAACACAACAAAACATAACAAAACACAACAAAACATAACAAAACATAAAACAAAACAACAAAACACAACAAAACATAACAAAACATAACAAAACAAAACACAACAAAACATAACAAAACATAAAACAAAACAACAAAACAAAACAAAACATAACAAAACACAACAAAACACAACACAACAAAACATAACAAAACATAAAACAAAACAACAAAACAACAAAACACAACAAAACACAACAAAACACAACAAAACATAACAAAACATAACAAAACATAAAACAAAACAACAAAACATAACAAAACATAACAAAACACAACAAAACATAACAAAACATAAAACAAAACAACAAAACATAACAAAACATAACAAAACACAACAAAACATAACAAAACATAAAACAAAACAACAAAACACAACAAAACATAACAAAACAAAACACAACAAAACATAACAAAACATAAAACAAAACAACAAAACATAACAAAAACACAACAAAACACAACACAACAAAACATAACAAAACATAAAACAAAACAACAAAACAACAAAACACAACAAAACATAACAAAACACAACACAACACATCGCACGATAGTTTTTAATTCAAAAGCATTCACATACACACAAACACGCATAAAAATATGCATATCCACACACACGTTCACACACACTCACGCTCACACACCACACACACACACACACACACCACACACACACACACACACACACACACACACACACACACACACACACACATACACTCACTCTCTCTCTCTCTCTCTCTCTCTCTCTCACACACACACACACATACAACAGATCACACACTGACACAACACACCAGACACTGACACGACACACCAGACACTAACACAACACAACCAGACATTGACACAACACACCAGACATTAACACAACACACCAGACATTCACACAACACACCAGACACTGACACAACACACCAGACATTAACACAACACACCAGACATTACACAACACACCAGACATGACACAACACACCAGACATTGACACAACACACCAGACACTTGACACAACACACCAGACATTACACCAACACACCAGACATTGACACAACACACCAGACATTGACACAACCACCAGACATTAACATACACACCAGACATTAACACAACACACCAGACATTAACAACACACCAGACATTGACATACACACCAGACATTAACACAACACACCAGACATTACACACAACACACCAGACATTAACACAACACACCAGACACTGACACAACACACCAGACATGACACAACACACCAGACATGACACAACACACCAGACATTGAACACAACACACCAGACATTGACACAACACACCAGACATTAACACAACACACCACTACAACATCCAGACATTGACACAACACACCAGACATGACCACAACACACCAGACATTACACAACACACCAGACATTAACACAACACACCAGACATTAACACAACACACCAGACATTAACACAACACACCAGACATTAACACCACACCAGACATGACACAACACACCAGACACTGACACAACACACCAGACATTGAACATACACACCAGACATTACACAACACACCAGACATTAACACATACACCCAGACATTGACACAACACACCAGGCACTATTACACAACACACCAGACATTAACACAACACACCAGACATTGACACACAACCAACTGACAGACACCCAGACTACACAACACACCAGACATTGACATGACACACCAGACATTAACACAACACACCAGACATTAACACATGACACACCAGACATTAGCACAACACACCAGGCACTGACACCAAAGGCCACACACCAGACATTGAACATACACACCAGACATTACACAACACACCAGCACTGACACAAACACACCAGACATTGACAACACACCAGACATTACACAACACACCAGACATTACACAACACACCAGACATTAACACAACACACCAGACATTGAACAGACAACATACCAGACATTAACACAACACACCAGACAATTAACAAACACACCAGACATTGACACAACAACCACATTTACACACCATCAGACATTAACAACACACCAGACTTTGACACAACACCATGACATTGACCACAACCACCAGACTTTCACAACACACCAGACATTGACACAACACTCCATACCATTTACTCACCCCAGACATTAACACAACACACCAGACTTCACATACACACCAGCATTGACACAACACCCAGACATTGAAACACACACCAGACATTCCCAACACACCAGACATTAACACAACACACCAGACATGAACACAACACACCAGACATTACACAACACACCAGACATTGACACAACACACCAGACATTAACACAACATACCAGACATTAACACACCACACCAGACATTGACATGACACACCAGGCACTCACACAACACACCAGACATTGACATGACACACCAGACACTGACACAACACACCAGACATTAACATGACACACCAGACTTTAGCACAACACACCAGGCACTGACACAAAGGCCACACACCAGACATTGACATGATACACCAGACATTAGCACAACACACCAGGCACTGACACAAAGGCCACATACCAGACATTGACATGACACACCAGGCACTGACACAAAGGCCACACACCAGACATTGACATGATACACCAGACATTAACACAACACACCAGACATTGACATGACACACCAGACATTAACACAACACACCAGACATTAACACGACACACCAGGCACTGACACAAAAGTCACAGTTGTCTGCAGTACCTGGGATGGTAGATACACACACTCCCTGTCTGTCTTTCTGACCAGCTTGCTTGCTTCAGTTTGTTACTTCTTTCTGATATTTTGTGTTTCTGTCCTCTCTCTCTTTCTCTCTTTCTCTCTTTCTCTCTTTCTCTCTCTTCCTCTATCTCTTCTTCTCTCTCCCTCTCTCTTTCTCTCTCTCTCTCTCTTCCTCTCTCTCTCTCTTTCTTCCTCTCTCTCCCTCTTTCTCTCTCTCCCTCTCTCTCCCTCCCTCTCTCTCTCTTCCTCTCTCTCTCTTCCTCTCTCTCCCTCTCTCTCCCTCTCTCTCTTTCTCTCTTTCTCTTTCTCCCTCTCTCTCTCTCTTACTCTCTCTCTCCCTCACTCTCTCTCTCTCTCTCTCTCCCTCCACTTCTCTCTCTCTCTCTCCCTCTCTCTCTCTCTCAATCTCTCTCCTGTCTCTTCTTCTCTCTCCTGTTTCTGTCTCCCTCCCTCCCTCCCTACCTTTCTCCGCCCCTCTCTCTCTCCGCGCTATCCATCATACTAGATGTAGCTCATGTCTGATGTGACTCTGTTTCTATCTGTCAGTTTGTCAGTCTGTCTTGTCTGTCTTGTCTGTCTTGTCTGTCTCACTCACTGTGTCCCTGTATTATAGCTCTGTTTCTATCTCAGTTTGTCAGTCTGTCTTGTCTGTCTCACTGACTGTGTCCCTGTAGTATAGCTCTGTTTCTATCTGTTAGTTTGTCAGTCTGTCTTGTCTGTCTTGTCTGTCTCACTGACTGTGTCCCTGTAGTATAGCTCTGTTTCTATCTGTTAGTTTGTCAGTCTGTCTTGTCTGTCTTGTCTGTCTCACTCACTGTGTCCCTGTAGTATAGCTCTGTTTCCTTGGTGTCTGCATTGACTCTACCCTGTCCATGAACAACTTTGTTTCTCAAACTGCCAGATCTTGCTACTATCATCTCCATCGTATAAGCCTGATCAGGAAGTATCTCTCTGTCGAAACAACTGCAAAACTCGTTCTCTCCTTCATAATGTCTCGCATTGACTATTGCAATTCACTCCTGTCTGGTCTTCCTGCCTCCACCATTCACATCCTACAGCGCATTCAAAACAATGCTGTACGCCTTGTACTCAAAAAGAAAAAAGCTGACCACATATCTCCTCTCCTGGCACAACTTCACTGGCTCCCTGTATCAAAGCGCATACAGTACAAACTAGACACCATGTGCTACAAAAGCCTCAATAACGCAGCCCCCGATTACCTGTCAAGCCTACTTGAGATCTATGTTCCCTCACGTACCCTCCGCTCTGCCTCCGATCCTCTGACTTTTCGCTTTCCACGCACTAAGCTCAATACCTATGGTCCACGAGCCTTCTCTGTTTCTGGTCCACTCTCCTGGAACAAACTTCCTCTCGCAGTCCGTCAGCAACCTACTTTTGCCTCCTTCAAGTCCGCTCTCAAAACTCACCTTTTCTCCTCTGCATAAAATCCTAACCTCACTCAACCCCCCTCTGCAGCCTGTCTCCGCTCGGAGGGGAATCACTTTGTTTTAATATATAATTGTATATGATGTGCTCTCTGTGGTTTTCCATTGGTTTTATTCTTGCTTTTATTGCTTTTATTCTTTTCTCCCCATTTGTGGCCATGCATGTGTGTGTGTGTGTGTGTGTGTGTGTGTGTGTGTGTGTGTGTGTGTGTGTGTGTGTGTGTGTGTGTGTGTGTGTGTGTGTGTGTGTGCGTGCGTGCGTGCGTGTGTGCGTGTGTGTCTTTTCGGCGCTTGGATTTGATTTTGTCGAGATTTGCGCTATATAAATATTGTAATTATTATGTATGCATGTGCGTACGTATGTATGTATGTATGTATGTATGTATGTATGTATACGCTTAGATTTATGTATGTATGTATGTATGCATGTATACGCTCAGCTTAGATTTATGTATGTAAGTATGTAAGCATGTATGTATGCATGTATACGCTCATATGTATGTAGGTATGTATGCATGTATACGCCCAGCGCTTAGATTTGATTTTGTCAAGATTTTGCGCTATATAAATAAAATATATTATTATTATTAATATATTATTATCTGTTAGTTTGTCAGTCTGTCTTGTCTGTCTTGTCTGTCTCACTCACTGTGTCCCTGTATTATAACTCTGTTTCTATCTCAGTTTGTCAGTCTGTCTTGTCTGTCTTGTCTGTCTTGTCTGTCTCACTCACTGTGTCCCTGTAGTATAGCTCTGTTTCTATCTCAGTTTGTCAGTCTTCTGTCTTCTTGTCTGTCTTGTCTGTCTGTCTTGTCTGTCTTGTCTGTCTGTCTGTCTGTCTGTCTTGTCTGTCTTGTCTGTCTTGTCTGTCTTGTCTGTCTTGTCTGTCTGTCTTGTCTGTCTTGTCTGTCTTGTCCTGTCTGGTCTTGTCTGTCTCACTGACTGTGTCCCTGTAGTATAGCTCTGTTTCTTTCTGTCAGTTTGTCAGTCTGTCTTGTCTGTCTTGTCTGTCTTGTCTGTCTTGTCTGTCTTGTCTGTCTTGTCTGTCTTGTCTGTCTCACTGACTGTGTGCCTGTAGTATAGCTGTTGCTTTTCTGCCCTTGTTCATCAGTTTGTGTGTGTGTGTGTGTGTGTGTGTGTGTGTGTGTGTGTGTGTGTGTGTGTGTTGTGTAGTGTGTGTGTTTGTGTGTGTGTGTATGTATGTGTGTGTGTGTGTTGTGTGTGTGTGTGTGTGTGTGTGTGTGTGTGTGTGTATGTTGGTGTGTGTGTTGTTGTGTGTGTGTGTGTGTGTGTGTTGTGTGTGTTTGTGTGTGTGTATGTGTGTGTTGTGTGTGTGTATGAGTGTGTTGTGTGTGTGTGGTGTGTGTGTTTGTGGTTGAGTGATGTGTGTGTGTGTGTGTGTGTGTGTGTGTGTGTGTTGTGTGTGTGCGTGTGTGTGTGTGTGTGTGTGTGTTGTGTGTGTTTTTGCGTGTGTGTGTAAGTGTGTGTGTGTATGTTGTGTGTGTGTGTGTGTGTATGTTGTGTATGTTGTGTGTGTGTGTGTGTGTGTGTGTGAGTGTGTAAGTGTGTGTGTGTGAGTGTGTAAGTGTGTGTGTGTATGTTGTGTGTGTGTGTGTGAGTGTGTAAGTGTGTGTGTGTATGTGTGTGTGTGAGTGTGTGTGTGTGTGTGTGTGTGTGTGTGTGTGTGTAAGTGTGTGTGTGTGTAAGTATGTGTGTGTAAGTGTATGTAAGTGTGTGTGTGTGTGTGCGTGTGTGTGTGTGTGTGTGTGTGTGTGTGTGTGTGTGTGTGTGTGTGTGTGTGTGTTTCGGTTTTCTATTTTCTGTAAGTCGGTAAAAAGATATTCCATAGTTAGGTACTGTGGATGCAGAAATGTTAGAACCACAGGAACTGTCTAGTTCGCTTTAGATAGTTATGGTTTCCTCTTTCCTCTCCTGCTGTCTTTTCCTCACAGTGCTTTCACATGTCTGCCTGCTAGTTCATTCACCTGTACTTCTTTCGAATTTTCTTCTTAGCTCCCTACAGACGGAGTATGATGACTGCCTTGAAGGCGGATATAGAACAGTTATACATGCCAAAACCCGCCCTCTCTGCTGGAAGGGAAGGTTTGTATGAATTTGTGTGTTTAGATAGGGAGTGTTCGCAGGGGGATCTAACCAGCGTAAGAGGAAGAAAGAGAACAAGAAGAATAACAACAGTAACTAGGAGAAGACGGAGGAAGAGTAGAACAAGAAGAAGGAGGAGAAGAAGAAGAAGAAAGAAAGAAAGGTAGGAAGGAAGAAAAGGAGGAGGAGAAGAAGGATGAAGAGGAGGAGGAGGAAGAGGAGGAGGAAGAAGAGGAGTAGAAAGAAAAAGGCGGAGGAGAAGAAGAAGAACAAGAAGAAGAAAAAGAAGAACAAGAAGAACAAGAACAAGAAGAACAACAACAAGAACAAGAACAAGAAGACGAACAAGAAGAAGAACAAGAACAAAAAGAACAAGAACAAGAAGAACAAGAAGAAAAAGAAAAACAAGAAGAAAAACAACAAAAACAAGAACAAGAACAAGAAGAAGAACAAGAAAAACAAGAAGACGAACAAGAAGAAAAAGAAAAACAAGAACAAGAACAAGAAAAACAAGAAGAAGAAGAACAAGAACAAGAAGAACAAGAAGAACAAGAACAAGAAGACGAACAAGAAGAAGAACAAGAAAAACAAGAACAAGAACAAGAAGAACAAGAACAAGAAGACGAACAAGAAGAAAAAGAAAAACAAGAAGAAGAACAAGAAGAACAAGAACAAGAAGAAGAACAAGAAAAACAAGAACAAGAAGAAGAACAAGAAAAACAAGAAGAAGAACAAGAAGAACAAGAAGAAGAACAAGAACAAGAACAAGAAAAACAAAAACAAGAAGAAGAACAAGAAGAAGAACAAGAAGAACAAGAACAAGAAGAACAAGAACAAGAACAAGAAGAACAAGAACAAGAAAAACAAGAACAAGAACAAGAAGAACAAGAACAAGAACAAGAAGAACAAGAACAAGAACAACAAGAACAAGAACAAGAAGAAGAACAAGATGAACAAGAAGAAAGAGGTAGAGGGGAAGACGAAGAAGAAGAAGAACAAGAGCAAGAACAAGAACAAGATAAAGAAGAGAACAAGAACAAGAAGAGAAGAAGAAGAGAAAGAAGAAGAGGAAGAAGAAGAGAAAGAAGAAGAGAAAGAAGAAGAGAAAGAACAAGAAGGAGAAGGAGAAGGAAAAAAAAAGAAAAGGAAGGATGTACGGTACGTTCAGGAATGATAGTTTCCTGTGTCTAGACTACAACTATTTCATCGCCAGGTAAATGATTGTGCAGTGTGTTTGCAATGTATATCACGGCCTTTTGTTTTCGCCCAGTGCAGGGTGATGTTGTTCTCTGTTTACAATGTCAGTGTTTGTGTCTGACACACAGACAGTGGTGTTGTGTGTGGGGGGGGGGGGGGGCTGTGTTTGGGAGAGGAGAGGGGAGAAGACTTGTGATCGTTTTTCCAGTGTTGACAGTATCACTGTGCTGTCTGTTGCTGCTGTTGCTGTTGTGCTTGTTGGAAAGGTGATCGGTGTTGTGTGCTGCTGTTTGTTATTGCTGGTTCAATCTCATTTCTACAATATAAAAAAACGTTACCGGCAATGTAATGCAAAGTAAACAAAGGTAAACAAAGGCAAACGAAAATAAATGTAAAGTAAAGTAAAAAGGAAACAAAGATTTGAAAAAATAAACAAAGAAAGCAAATTTTCTGCTCAAGAACAAGGGAAGCGAAGCATGCAGCTGTGTGTGTGTGTGTGTGTGTGTGTGTGTGTGTGTGTGTGTGTGTGTGTGTGTGTGTGTGTGTGTGTGTGTGTGTGTGTGTTTGTGTCTGTGTCTTGTGTCTGTTGTGTGTCGTGTCTGTGTGTCTGGTGTCTGTGTGTGGTCTGTGTGTGTGTCTGTCGTATATCTGTGCGTCTGTGTGTGTGTGTGCTGTGTCTGTTGTGTGTCTGTGTGTGTCTGTGTGGTCTGTGTTGTGTCTGTGTGTGTCTGTTCTGTGTGTCTGTGTGTGTCTGTGTCTGTGTCTGTGTGTGTCTGTGTGTGTGTCTGTGTGTGTCTGTGTCTGTGTCTGTGTGTGTCTGTGTGTGTGTCTGTGTGTGTGTGTCTGTGTGTGTCTGTGTCTGGTTTGGTGTGTGTGTCTGTGTCTGTGTCTGTGTGTGTCTGTGTCTGTGTCTGTGTGTGTCTGTGGTGTGTGTGTCTGTGTGTGTCTGTGTCTGTGTGTGTCTGTTGCTGTGTGTTCTGTGTGTGTCTGTGTCTGTTGTGTGTCTGTGTCTGTGTCTGTGTTGTGTCTGTGTCTGTGTGTGTCTGTGTGTGTCTGTGTGTGTGTGTCTGTGTCTGTGTCTGTGTGTGTCTGTGTGTTGTGTCTGTGTGTGTCTGTGTGTTGTGGTGTGCTTTTGTGTGTCTGTGTGTGTGTCTGTGTGTGTCTGTGTCTGTGTCTGTGTCTGTCTGTGTCTGTCTGTGTCTGTGTCTGTGTCTGTCTGTGTCTGTGTGTGTGTCTGTGTGTGTGTCTGTGTGTCTGTGTGTGTCTGTTGTGTGTCTGTGTGTGTCTGTGTCTGTGTGTGTTGTCTGTGTGTGTCTGTGTCTGTGTGTGTCTGTGTCTGTGTGTGTCTGTGTCTGTGTGTGTCTGTGTCTGTGTGTGTCTGTATATCTGTGTGTGTCTTCGTGTCTGTGTCTGTTGTCGTGTCTGTGTTGTTTGTGTGTCTGTGTCTGTGTCGTGTCTGTGTGTGTCTGTGTCTGTGTGTGTGTCGTGTGTGTCTGTTCTGTGTTGTGTCTGTGTCTGTGTGTGTCTGTGTCTGTGTGTGTCTGTATCTGTGTGTTTTCTGTGTCTGTGTGTGTCTGTCTGTGTGTGTGTCTGTATATCTGTGTGTTGTCTGTGTCTGTGTGTGTCTGTGTCTGTGTGTGTGTCTGTATATCTGTGTGTCTGTCTGTGTCTGTGTGTGTCTGTGTCTGTGTGTGTGTCTGTATATCTGTGTGTCTGTCTGTGTCTGTGTGTGTCTGTGTCTGTGTGTGTGTCTGTATATCTGTGTGTCTGTCTGTGTCTGTGTGTGTCTGTGTCTGTGTGTGTGTCTGTATATCTGTGTGTCTGTCTGTGTCTGTGTGTGTCTGTGTCTGTGTGTGTTGTCTGTATATCTGTGTGTCTGTCTGTGTCTGTGTGTGTCTGTGTCTGTGTGTGTGTGTCTGTATATCTGTGTGTCTGTCTGTGTCTGTGTGTGTCTGTGTCTGTGTGTGTGTCTGTATATCTGTGTGTCTGTCTGTGTCTGTGTGTGTCTGTTGTGTGCTGTTGTGTGTGTCTGTATATCTGTGTGTCTGTCTGTGTCTGTGTGTGTCTGTCGTGTGTGTTTTGTGTCTGTATATCTGTGTGTTGTCTGTGTCTGTGTCTGTGTGTGTCTGTGTCTGTGTGTGTCTGTCTGTGTCTGTGTTGTGTCTGTGTGTGTGTCTGTGTCTGTGTGTGTGTCTGTGTCTGTGTCTGTGTGTGTCTGTGTCTGTGTCTGTGTCTGTGTCTGTGTGTGTCTGTGTGTGTCTGTGTGTGTGTGTCTGTATATCTGTGTGTCTGTGTGTGTCTATGTGTCTGTGTCTGTGTGTGTCTGTGTCTGTGTGTGTCTATGTGTCTGTGTCTGTGTGTGTCTGTGTATCTGTGTGTCTGTGTGTGTCTATGTGTCTGTGTCTGTGTGTGTCTGTGTGTCTGTGTCTGTGTGTGTCTGTATATCTGTGTGTCTGTGTGTGTCTATGTGTCTGTGTCTGTGTGTGTCTGTGTGTCTGTGTGTGTCTGTGTGTGTCTGTGGTGTGTGTCTGTATATCTGTGTGTCTGTGTGTGTCTATGTGTCTGTGTCTGTGTGTGTCTGTTGTCTGTGTGAGTCTATGTGTCTGTGTCTGTGTGTGTCTGTGTCTGTGTGTGTCTATGTGTCTGTGTCTGTGTGTGTCTGTGTCTGTGTGTTTCTGTGTGTGTGTCTGTATATCTGTGTGTCTGTGTGTGTGTGTCTGTGTGTGTGTCTATGTGTCTGCGTGTGTCTGTGTCTGTGTCTGTGTCTGTGTGTGTCTGTGTGT
>JAPXFY010000024.1:64661434-64663934 GCA_030674185.1 Monoplex corrugatus | reverse complement strand
TGTTCACCTTTCTCCACATGTTCACCTTTCTCCACACTGTTCACCTTTCTCCACACTGTCACCTTTCTCCACACTGTTCACCTTTCTCCACATGTTCACCTTTCTCCACACTGTTCACCTTTCTCCACACTGTCACCTTCTCCAATGTTCACCTTCTCCACATGTTTCACCTTTCCCACATGTTCACCTTTCCCACATGTTCACCTTTCTCCAACTGTTCACCTTTCTCCACATGTTCACCTTTCTCCACACTGTTCACCTTTCTCCACATGTTCACCTTTCTCCACACTGTTCACCTTCTCCACACTGTTCACCTTTCCCACACTGTTCACCTTCTCCACACTGTTCACCTTCCCACACTGTTCACCTTTCTCCACACTGTTCACCTTTCTCCACATGTTCACCTTCTCCCATGTTCACCTTCTCCACATGTTCACCTTCTCCACACTGTTCACCTTTCTCCACATTGTTCACCTTCTCCACATGTTCACCTTTCTCCACATGTTCACCTTTCTCCACATGTTCACCTTTCCCACATGTTCACCTTTCTCCACATGTTCCCTTTCTACTGTTCCTTCTCCACATGTTCACCTTTCTCACATTGTTCACCTTCTCCAACACTTTTCACCTTTCTTTCCCCATGTTCACCTTCTCCACATGTTCACCTTTCTCCACACTGTTCACCTTTCTCCACATGTTCACCTTTCTCCACATGTTCACCTTTCTCCACACTGTTCACCTTTCTCCACATGTTCACCTTTCTCACTTGTTCACCTTTCTCCACATGTCACCTTCTCCACATGTTCACCTTTCTCACACTGTTCACCTTCTCCACATGTTCACCTTTCCCACTCTTCCCCTTTCTCCACATGTTCACCTTTCTCACTGTTCACCTCTCCACATGTTCACCTTTCCCCATTCACTTTTCTCCACATGTCACTCACTTTCACTTTCCACATGTTCACCTTTCCCACTGTTCACCTTTCTCCACACTGTTCACCTTTCTCCAATGTTCACCTTTCTCCAATGTTCACCTTTCTCCAATGTTCACCTTCTCCCATGTTCCTTCTCCAATTTCACCTTTTCCACACGTTCACCTTCTCCTGTTCACTTCCCAACTGTTCACCTTTCCACACTCCTTTCTCACGTTCATCTCCACTCATCAATGTTTCACCTTCCCACACTGTTCACCTTTTCCACACTTCACCCCAACTGTTTCTCCACATGTTCACCTTTATGTTTCCTCTCACTGTTCACTCTCCAATGTTCACTTTCTCCACATTTCCCTTTTCCACATTTCCTTTTACTTTTCACATGTTCACTCTCCACACTGTCACCTTCTCCACATGTTCACTTTCTCCACACTGTTCACCTTCTCCATTTTACCCTCCACTGTCACTTTCTCCACACTGTCACCTTTCTCCAGCACCTTCCCACATGTCACCTTCCCACATCACTTCACTGTTCACCTCTCCACACGTCTTCTCACACTTCCTCCACACTGTCACCTTCTCCACATGTTCACCTTCTCACACTGTCACTTCCCAACTGTTCACCTTCCACATGTCACTTCCACATGTCACCTTTTCCACACTCCCTCTCCACACGTTCACTTTCTCCACATGTTCACCTTCTCCACATGTCACCTTTCAACGCACCTTCTCCACATCACCTTTTCAATCACTCTCACATACCTCAACTGTCACTCCACATTTCCCACCTCCTCCACACTGTCACTCCTCCACACTGTCACATCCCCACATGTTCACCTCTCCACACGTCACCTTCAATGTTCACTTCCCACTGTACCTTCACACCACTCTCCACACTGTTCACCTTCTCCACACGTCACCTTCTCCACACGCACCTTTCTCCACACGACCTTCCACACTTTCACTTTCAACTGTCACCTTCCACACTCACCTCTCACCCCCAACCACTCCACACACCCCACACTCACCCCATACCACCCACCACACACCCCACATCACCTCACCACCCACCACCACACACACCTCCACAGTCACCCCCACACACACCTTCCCACAGTTCACCCCCACAGTCACACTTCCCACACACACCCCATACACACACACCACACCACACGCACCTTCTCACACTGTTCACCTTCCCACAGTCACTCTCACATTCACCACACTCACCTCCCAATGTCATTTCCCAACGCACTCCCACACTCACTTCTCCACACGTCACCTCCACACCACCCCACACGCACTCAACTGTCACACAGTAAACTTCTAAGCAATATGTTATGTATTCCTTATTCCAATTTACCAAAAAAAATCCATTTATTTCTCAGTCACCTGACCCACAGACTCAATGATACTCAAGCACTTTACTGTCCCATTCACATGTTCACTCTCACATACTTTCATGTCACTTTTACATGTATCTGTTACCTTGCCAACATACTTCTAATGTTTCCACTCCTCACCGTCTACACTTTCGTAAAATTTGAAATATGTTAAACAGCATCCCA
>JAPXFY010000024.1:64648934-64653934 GCA_030674185.1 Monoplex corrugatus | reverse complement strand
ATGAGCACATATGAACTATCCCATTGTGTGCATTCCATTTGAAATAAATTTAATTCTGATTCTAAGGGTTTGGAACAAAGGAGATCGTTAACATGGCGTGTCCATCTCCTTTAAGAATGCTTTAAAAAAATTTTAAAAAAAAGAAAGAAAGGAAATAGAGGATGCACGTGACGAAGAGAAATTTTAAAATTCTCCTATGTAAATATACAGAAATGAGACAGTCTTTAAGATGCCTACAAATGATGCAATTCCAGCGACGTCAAGCATGTTCCCATGTCTTTACACTCGTTCCCTATCGATTCCTGTTGGCGCATGGAGAAGATGGCAGGAGAGCTATTCCATCAGACACCGCATCTGCAAAAGTCTGGTAAACGCAGCAGCAACGGCCATATTTCGATTCCACAGGCAGTTAAATTCCAGGGCCTGATAATAATGGCCAATGCAGAAGTGGTTTTCCTTGCAAAGAGACCTGATAGATTATCCTTGCTGAAATAACCGAAATCTTTTTTTTTTTTCTTTTTAACAAGAACACGTTGAATTGATGTTCCCAGCATGATATGTTCCTGGCTTTATTTTTGTCTTGTGGGTTTTTTCTTAATTCGGTTGGTTGGTTAGTTTGTTGGTTGGTTTATTACAGCCAATATATACAGATTTTTTTCTAACAGATACATGGATTATATTTGCAGCCATGGATTTTTTTATGGTTCTTGTTTGTTTCCAAATGTCCAAAAGACCCGCCACTTTAGTGTAGACAGAAACACAGACACACTTCAAACAACTGATTATGTGTCAACTATCATGTGTGTACTGACTATAGGTGTTGTGTATGGTTACACGTTGTTAGAATATATTTAGCTGTATTAATGTGTGCATTTTGATGTGTGTATCATCATCATCATCATCATCAGGTGCCCCGCCGCATGGCGTTGGCGATCTGGACTTCCAACCATCTCTATCTCTCGTTGCCCCCAGCAACTCCCCCCCTCCTCAACCTCAGCCACTCTGCAAGTCCGTCCAGCATTCTCTCCCTGGGTCTACCTGGTGTTCTCTTTCCCTCCAGCTTTCCCGTTGTGTATATGTATGAAATATTAATGCTCCTGTACATAGTCGTATTTCATTCTCTCTTCCCACTGAGTCTACATGACTTTGGAGAACAGCGCGATACAAAAATAATTAATTCTGGTCATGTTCAGTGTTAGACCTTTCACCGTTCACTTCACAAACAGTTCCATAGAACGGGTGTAGATTTGTCTGCCTGATCACAAATGAAAAGTGACGTAAAGTAAGGCGCAGCAACTGGGGAATGAGATGTTGCAGACCTGAACTTCGTTTGGGTCCAACATTTGAAAGATGGTGCCCATTTTTTTTCTTCTTCTTCATAAGAATGCACCTGAACAATCCATCAGTCACGACTGCCAAATCCTTTGACATGTCAAGTCATTAACGTTTGTGTATTTCAAGGAAAGCCATGTAGCATTTCAGGTTTACTATGGCCATCGAATTCCTTAATCGTTTGGCTCCCCAATGTCTGTGATTCCCAATACATATGATAGAATAGGAAACTTTGAAGACAAAACTCGGAGACAATTCTAATACACGGGAAATTAAAATGATAAAGGTAATGTAATCACTTAGCACCACACAATGTCAGAATCAAAACAGAATGTGGACAACTAGATATTTACTGCACAAAGTTTCCACCTTCGAAGTGGACAATTTTTACACAACTATTTCCGTCACTAATTTTTACACTGTCAAGAAGACAACATTTCCGTCATTAAAATTACACTGTCAAGACAACATTCCACTCATTTTACACAAATCTTCCGCACATTTACACTGTGAACAGAAACTATTTCTGTCACTAATTTTACACTGTCAAAGACAACTATTTCCGTCACTAATTTTACACAACTACTTCCGTCACTAATTTTTACACTGTCAAAGACAACTATTTCCGTCACTAAATTTTACACAACATTTCAGTCACTATTTTACACTTCAAAGACAACTATTCGTCACTAAATTTTACACAACTACTTCGTCCTAATTTACACTGTCAAGACAACTATTTCCGTCACTAAATTTTACACAACTATTTCAGTCACTAATTTTTACACTGTCAAAGACAACTATTTCCGTCACTAAATTTTACACAACTATTTCAGTCACTAATTTTTACACTGTCAAAGACAACTATATCCGTCTATAGGTTTCCTCAACCCGACAGAAACGCTATTGACGTCACGAGGGACCTGACGAGTTTATGAAGCTGTGGTGTGCAGCCAGACAAAAAAAACGGGCCATTCTGAAAACAGCGGCAGGCTCATTGTGCAACTTGTCAGATCATTTTCCACATCAATGGCCGCCCGAGGAAGGGACGGAGCAAAGGAAGACATGGAGGTGCGCGTGCCAGCATTAATTAGTCACAAACCTCTGCCGAGTTGCATGCTCAAAAGGATTTAAACTTTTTTTGGGACCGGCTTGGTCTGAAATTTAATACTTCTCTGTCCTGTTCGCATTAGTTCGGTCGAGTTCAGATATGACGGTAGAGTGGGGTTTGGAGGCAAATAAATAGGGAAAGTCGGATTTGTTCAGATAGGGGAGGATGTGGAAGTGGAGGGGGAGATCTAGGGAAACGAGAATGGTTGATGGGATGATATTTTTTTTTAAATAGAGCTAGGAAGAGAAAAAATGATAGAATTGCAATCTCCGTCCACATTATAGACCAGAAATAACTCTCTCTGTGTCTCTCTCTCTCTCTCTCTCTCTCTCTCTCTCTCTCTCTCTCTCTCTCTGTCTGTCTGTCTGTCTCTGTCTCTCTCTGTCTCTTTCTCTCTCTGTCTGTCTCTCTCTCTCTGTCTCTGTCTCTGTCTGTCTGTCTCTCTCTCTCTCTCTCTCTGTCTTTGTCTCTCTCTGTCTCTCTCTCTCTTTCTCTCTCTCTCTCTCTCTGTCACTTTTTCTTCTTCTCCTCCTCCTCTCTCTCTGTCTCTGTCTCTGCCTCCGTCTCTGTCTCTGTCTCTGTCTCTGTCTCTGCCTCCGTCTCTGTCTCTGTCTCTGTCTCTGTCTCTCTTTCTCTCTCTCTCTCTCTCTGTCACTTTTTCTTCTTCTCCTCCTCCTCTCTCTCTGTCTCTGTCTCTGTCTCTGTCTCTGTCTCTGTCTCTCTGTCTCTGTCTCTCTCTCTCTCTCTCTCTCTCTCTCTCTCTCTCTAGCTGTGTAAAGCACTGAGGGCAAGGGAAGCAAGGGAATACATAACACTTGTCCGGCCAAAGGGAGCGATGTTGTGTCAAGACCTCAAGCCACACCAAGCAACATCAACAACTAAAACAAAAGTGTTGGGTTAGTCAGACACTGGGGGTGTGCGGCTCTTTGCCCATTAGTTTGAGGAGGGATTCACAATTAGGATAACATCATATTTATATTTCTGATCGGTCTACTGGTTTACTGGTTGGTTGGTTTGTTGGTTTACTGGTTGGTTGGTTGGTTGGTTGGTTGGTTGGTTGGTTGGTTGGTTGGTTAGTTGGTTGGTTGGTTGGTTGATTGGTTTACTGGATGGATGGTTTGTTGGTTTACTGGATGGATGGTTTGTTGGTTGGTTGGTTGGTTTACTGGTTGGTTGGTTAGTTTACTGGTTGGTTGGTTGGTTTACTGGTTGGTTGGTTTACTGGATGGATGGTTTGTTGGTTTACTGGTTGGATGGTTTGTTGGTTGACTGGTTGGTTGGTTTACTGGTTGACTGGCTGGTTGGTTTGTTGGTTTACTGGTTGATTGGATGGATGGTTTGTTGTTTACTGGTTGGTTGGTTTGTTGGTTTACTGGTTGAGTGGCTAGTTGGTTTGTTGGTTTACTGGTTGGTTGGTTGGTTTGTTGTTCACTGGTTGGTTGGTTTGTTGGTTTACTGGTTGACTTGTTGGTAAGTTTGTTGGTTTACTGGTTGGTTGGTTTGTTGTTTACTGGTTGATTGGATGGATGGTTTGTTGGTTTACTGGTTGATTAGATGATGGTTTGTTCGTTTACTGGTTGATTGGATGATGGTTTGTTGGTTTACTGGTTGATTGGATGATGGTTTGTTGGTTTACTGGTTCATTGGATGGATGGTTTGTTGGTTTACTGGTTGATTGGATGGATGGTTTGTTGGTTTACTGGTTGACTGGCTGGTTGGTTTACTGGTTGATTGGATGGATGGTTTTTTGGTTTACTTGTTGATTGGATGGATGGTTTGTTGGTTTACTGGTTGACTGGCTGGTTGGTTTACTGGTTGATTGGATGGATGGTTTGTTGGTTTACTGGTTGATTGGATGGATGGTTTGTTGGTTTACTGGTTGATTGTCTGGCTGGTTTGTAGGTTTATTGGTTGATTGGTTGGTTGGTTTGTTGTTTACTGGTTGATTGGATGGTTGGTTTGTTGTTTACTGGTTGATTGGATGGATGGTTTGTTAGTTTACTGGTTGACTGGTTTGTTGGTTTACTGGTTGATTGGATGGATGGTTTGTTGTTTAGTGGTTGATTGGATGGTTGGTTTGTTGGTTTACTGGTTGATTGGATGGATGGTTTGTTGGTTTACTGATTGATTGGATGGATGGTTTGTTGCTTTACTGGTTAATTGGATGGATGGTTTGTTGTTTACTGGTTGATTGAATGGATGGTTTGTTGGTTTACTGTTGACTGGTTTGTTGGTTTACTGGTTGATTGGATGGATGGTTTGTTGGTTTACTGGTTCATTGAATGGATGGTTTGTTGGTTTACTGGTTGACTGGCTGGCTGGTTTGTTGTTTACTGGTTGGTTGGTTTGTTGGTTTACTGGTTAACTGGATGATTAGTTTGTTGGTTAACTGGTTGGTTGGTTTGTTGGTTTACTGGTTGACTGGCTGGTTAGTTTGTTGGTTAACTGGTTGGTTGGTTTGTTGGTTTACTGGTTGACTGGCTGGTTAGTTTGTTGGTTAACTGGTTGGTTGGTTTGTTGGTTTATTGGTTGATTGGCTTGTTGGTTTACTGGTTGG
>JAPXFY010000024.1:64631434-64633934 GCA_030674185.1 Monoplex corrugatus | reverse complement strand
GAGAGAAAAAACAGAAAAAAGAAAACTCACATTGCTGCTTTAAGCCAGGAAATTGCTATGTTTAAATGTCGTACATTTAGAAAACTGGTGTGGGGAAAATATCAGTCTATGAAAGAACTGTTGCCGTTTAAGTCTGGAGTGACGGTTATGTAAAACAGTCAATTTGAATCCACTGCATTCTGATACGTTCAGCGTCAGTTGGGGGATAATAGCAATGTCTGACTGATTCATGGGTAGTCAATTATCAGTGCCATTAATTACAGACAATGTAATACACTGACAGACTTTTCCCCTATAGTTGTGTCCTTGTGTTGGTTTTGCTTGGTTTGGTTTGGTTTGGTTTGGTTTGGCTTGGTTTGGTTTGGTTTGGTTTGGTTTTTTGTTTGGCTTGGTTTGGCTGAGCTTGGTTTGGTTTGGTTGGGTTTGGTTTGGTTTAGTTTGGTTTGGTTTGGTTTGGTTTGGTTTGGTTTGGCTGGTTTGGTTTGGCTGGGCTTGGTTTGGTTTGGTTGTTTGGTTTGGATTGGATTGGTTTGGTTTGGTTTGGTTTGGTTTGGTTTGGTTTGGTGCTTGGCTGGGCGTGGCTTGGCATGGCTTGGCATGGCTTAGCTTGGCTTGCATAACCATGGAGGCTGGCTCTCGGCTGCATTTCATTTAAAGTGTGATATTCGTCAAAGCTGTCCATTCTCACCTGGGTTTTTTTTAAACCAGCAGTTGAATTATTAGTGATAAAAATCAGGAACAGCAAAATGTCTGGGATAACTCTCCCATCACCAAACAAGGAACTCATGAAACTTAGGATGCCACAGACAGTTGACGATACATTATTCTATAGGTCAAAAAATGATTGTGAGATTTTATCAGCCCGAGCAGGCTGTTACCGAGAGTTCGGCTTGCTAGAGGTTCGTTGGGAAGACTGAAACCACGTAATCGAGTTTCATTCACTATGCTACATTGAAGGTTTTGCTCGTATTTTTTTACGAACACCACAGGTGTTTGTATATCTCAAGCCTTGTGGATACCAGGGTACATTATGGGAAAAGGCATAGAGTACAGCCCTGTCTTGCAGTCTCAATCCAAAATGAAACCCCACAGCATCGTCACTATCATCCCAACTCTGTGGAAAAAAAATTGTCCCAAATTGTGTGCCCTTCATACCCTGCAGCCATGGTGATCTCTTTGTGTGTGTGTGTGTGTGTGTGTGTGTGTGTGTGGTGTGTGTGTGTGTTTGTGTGTGTGTGTGTGTGTGTGTGTGTGTGTGTGTGTGTGTGTGTGTGTGTGTGTGTGTGTGTGTGTGTGTGTGTGTGTGTGTGTGGTGTGTGTGTTTGTGTGTGTGTATGTGTGGCTGTGTCTGTGTGGTGTGTGTGAAGTGGGAAGTGCATTGGGTTCACAAAATGTGCAGCGCGGATCTGTGACACAGGAGGGTGAAGAACACTGGGCACCAACAATAAAAGGACAGAAAGAAAAAACTGTGATGGATGGGAAGAAAGCTTTCAGGTCAAAGGCTGCCTAGGGAGGAAGATGTCTTTCAAGTCAAAGGCTGCCTAGGGAGGAAGAGTCTTTCAAGTCAAAGGCTGCCTAGGGAGGAAGATGTCTTTCAAGTCAAAGGCTGCCTAGGGAGGAAGATGTCTTTCAAGTCAAAGGCTGCCTAGGGAGGAAGATGTCTTTCAAGTCAAAGGCTGCCTAGGGAGGATGAAGTCTTTCAGGTCAAAGGCTGCCTAGGGAGGAAGAATGTCTTTCAATCAAAGGCTGCCTAGGGAGGAAGGTTCTTTCAAGTCAAAGGCTGCCTAGGGAGGAAGGTGTCTTTCAATCAAAGGCTGCCTAGGGAGGAAGGTGTCTTTCAAGTCAAAGGCTGCCTAGGGAGGAAGGTGTCTTCAAGCAAAGGCTGCCTAGGGAGGAAGAAGTCTTTCAAATCAAAGACTGCCTAGGGAGGAAGATGTCTTTCAAATCAAAGGCTGCCTAGGGAGGAAGAAGTCTTTCAAATCAAAGGCTGCCTAGGGAGGAAGATGTCTTTCAAATCAAAGGCTGCCTAGGGAGGAAGATGTCTTTCAAATCAAAGGCTGCCTAGGGAGGAAGATGTCTTTCAAATCAAAGGCTGCCTAGGGAGGAAGAAGTCTTTCAAATCAAAGGCTGCCTAGGGAGGAAGAAGTCTTTCAAATCAAAGGCTGCCTAGGGAGGAAGGTGTCTTTCAAATCAAAGGCTGCCTAGGGAGGAAGATGTCTTTCAAATCAAAGGCTGCCTAGGGAGGAAGATGTCTTTCAAATCAAAGGCTGCCTAGGGAGGAAGAAGTCTTTCAAATTAAAGGCTGCCTAGGGAGGAAGGTGTCTTTCAAATCAAAGGCTGCCTAGGGAGGATGAACAGCGAAGGCTGGGGGGTGTGAGCAAAGGGGGAGGGGTGGGAGATGGGTGGCAGAATCACGTGACAGGGATGAAGGGAAGAGGGAAAGGGGTGGAACAGGCCAGCCAGCCACAGAGCTACAGAGATCAACAACCCGAACAGGAGA
>JAPXFY010000024.1:64623934-64628934 GCA_030674185.1 Monoplex corrugatus | reverse complement strand
ACATCTTGGAGTGGTATGAAATCCACATTCAAACAGATCATCTTTTCAAACGTATCAGTTTGCTGACCTGCTGTGTTGCTGCCAGAATACAAATTTGATGGGACAACACGCCCTGGGTCAAGAAAATCGATAGAACATAATGTCTGGATCCACAATAGAAGTAATCAGACATACCCACAGCCACACGGTAAACAGTAAGAAAAGTGTGAAATGGGAAATATAAACATCAGCCATCATTACTTATCCTGGCACAGACTGACAGAGGCGTTATGTCGTCTGTAAGCTGGCGATGTGTTGTCCTGTTTACCCAAAAAATGTTAGAAATGTGTATACTGTGACAACAGTACAATGTACAATGTCCACTTGGAGTATGGAGTTTGTTCATGAGAAATTCATCGCACTCGGACAATTCCTTACGCGCTCCATCCAAGTCTGCTAACAATTATCTGGCCGTCTGCTTGAGCACGCATAGATATAGAACATATGTACCAGTAAAGTCTTGAAATGGGGATGGGGGAGGACCTATGAAACATTAAGCTGACACCACCAGAACGATGGAAACATGAAGATGGGCCGTGAACATTGTGAGTTAATACTGTACTGAAGATATCAGACCTTAAATACAGTGCTCCTTGAAAAGAGCCAACAGGCCCAAGGAAGCTGGTAGATAGGATGAGGAGATCAAAGGGTTCAGTTTTTGCTTTGTTAACATGGTTGACGATGCAAGATGCTGGTGGACAGAGTGCAGGAGCCAAAGGGTTAAAACCTGGCCTGCTCTCTGCCCATCTTAACGTTTCCATCATTCTGGTGGCTCGTGTCAGCTTAGTGTTCTCTTAGATTCATTCTCCAAACCTCCCACCCCCACCGCCAATTTCAAGACCGTGCCAGCGTATAGAGTTTTTGTGTAGGCTCAAGGAGTCTGCCAAATCATTGTTTAGGTGGAGCGTATACGGAATTGTCTGAGAGTGATGAATCCCTCTTGAGCAAACAACCAAACTCCCAAAGTCCCAAACCCCTCAGTCCAACGCCTAGAGTACCACTGACCTATTACCATAGTTGACGTTTATGTCATAAAATGTCAGTCATCAGTAAAGTTTACCTTCACTCAGATACGTCTGCTTTCACTGTGTTTGTTGTTCAACAACCGTGCTTTCACACATTCGGTGTTCATCTCCTTTAGCAATAATTTGATACCGTAAACAACGTCAGGTTTGACAGAGTGTTTTCCACCACTACCAGTATCACCACCATCTCCTTCATCACCATCACCATCACTATTACCACCACCACTACCAGTATCACCACCACCACCATCATCACCATCACCATCACTATTACCACCACCACTACCAGTATCGCCATCACCACCATCATCACCATTACCATCACTATTACCACCACCACTACCAGTATCACCACCACCACCATCATCACCATCACCACCACTATTCCCACCACCACTACCAGTATCACCATCACCACCATCATCACCATCACCATCACTATTACCACCACCACTACCAGTATCACCACCATCCCCTTCACCACCATCACCATCACTATTACCACCACCACTACCAGTATCACCACCACCCCCAACATCACCATCACTATTACCACCACCACTACCAGTATCACCACCACCACCATCATCACCATCACTATTACCACCACCACTACCAGTATCACCACCACCACCATCACCACCATCACTATTGCCACCACCACTACCAGTATCACCACCACCACCATCATCACCATCACTATTACCACCACCACTACCAGTATCACCACCACCACCATCACCACCATCACTATTACCACCACCACTACTAGTATCACCACCATCCCCTTCACCACCATCACCATCACTGTTACCACCACCACTACCAGTATCACCACCACCACCATCACCACCATCACTATTACCACCACCACTACCAGTATCACCACCACCCCATCATCACCATCACCATCACTATAACCACCACCACTACCAGTATCACCATCACCATCACCATCACTATTACCACCACCACTACCAACACAAGCAGACTATAAAAAAAAAACGCTTCATCAGAGAAATGTTGGGAACAGTGCGTCTAGACCGTCATAAACTTTTAGGATGTTGGGTTTCGATATCAGATGAAAAGGGAAAGAAAACAAAAAGAGCGGATCATTTTTCTCCCTGTCTATCCATCATCATCATCACTATTTTATTCCACTAACTACATCTATCTAATTCCCTCTATAAATAGATCTGTGTGCAGACAGGAATACCACAGTCTACAGGCTGGAACAGATCACTGTGTAATGTACAACAATTCACTGAATAGAAATGATCAGTAAACGTAAGAATAGACCAAGGCGTTCAGTGTAGAAAACATCAGTATACCATTAGAACATACCAGTGTTTTGTATAGAACAAATCAATAAACAGTTTAGAACAGATCAGTGTACCAACAAAAACAGACCAATGTACAGAGTTAATGTACAATGTACAACAGATCAATGCACAGACTATGTCAATGATTAGTGTAGAAAAGATCAATACAATGTACAACAGTTCAATGTACAGACTATGTCAATGATTAGTGTAGAACAGATCAATGTACAATAGTTCAATGTACAGACTATATCAATGATTAGTGTAGAACAGATCAATGTACAATAGTTCAATGCACAGACTATGTCAATGATTAGTGTAGAACAGATCAGTGTACAACAGTTCAATGTGCAGACTATGTCAATGATTAGTGTAGGACAGATCAATACAATGTACAATAGTTCAATGTACAGACTATGTCAATGATTAGTGTAGGACAGATCAGTACAATGTACAATGTACAGACTATGTCAATGATTAGTGTAGGACAGATCAATACAATGTACAATGTACAGACTATGTCAATGATTAGTGTAGGACAGATCAGTACAATGTACAATGTACAGACTATGTCAATGATTAGTGTAGGACAGATCAATACAATGTACAATAGTTCAATATACAGACTATGTCAATGATTAGTGTAGAACAGATCAATACAATGTACAACAGTTCAATGTACAGACTATGTCAATGATTAGTGTAGGACAGATCAATGTACAATAGTTCAATGTACAGACTATGTCAATGATTAGTGTAGAACAGATCAATGTACAATAGTTCAATGTACAGACTATGTCAATGATTAGTGTAGGACAGATCAATGTACAATAGTTCAATGTACAGACTGTGTCAATGATTAGTGTAGGACAGATCAATGTACAATAGTTCAATGTACAGACTATGTCAATGATTAGTGTAGAACAGATCAATACAATGTACAATAGTTCAATGTACAGACTATGTCAATGATTAGTGTAGGACAGATCAATGTACAATAGTTCAATGTACAGACTATGTCAATGATTAGTGTAGAACAGATCAATGTACAACAGTTCAATGTACAGACTATGTCAATGATTAGTGTAGAACAGATCAATGTACAATAGTTCAATGTACAGACTATGTCAATGATTAGTGTAGGACAGATCAAAGTACAATAGTTCAATGTACAGACTATGTCAATGATTAGTGTAGAACAGATCAATGTACAATAGTTCAATGTACAGACTATGTCAATGATTAGTGTAGGACAGATCAATACAATGTACAATAGTTCAATATACAGACTATGTCAATGATTAGTGTAGAACAGATCAATACAATGTACAATAGTTCAATGCACAGACTATGTCAATGATTAGTGTAGGACAGATCAATACAATGTACAATAGTTCAATATACAGACTATGTCAATGATTAGTGTAGAACAGATCAATGTACAATAGTTCAATATACAGACTATGTCAATGATTAGTGTAGGACAGATCAATGTACAATAGTTCAATATACAGACTATGTCAATGATTAGTGTAGAACAGATCAATGTACAATAGTTCAATATACAGACTATGTCAATGATTAGTGTAGGACAGATCAATGTACAATAGTTCAATATACAGACTATGTCAATGATTAGTGTAGAACAGATCAATGTACAATAGTTCAATATACAGACTATGTCAATGATTAGTGTAGAACAGATCAATGTACAATAGTTCAATGTACAGACTATGTCAATGATTAGTGTAGAACAGATCAATGTACAATAGTTCAATGTACAGACTATGTCAATGATTAGTGTAGGACAGATCAATGTACAATAGTTCAATGTACAGACTATGTCAATGATTAGTGTAGGACAGATCAATGTACAATAGTTCAATGTACAGACTATGTCAATGATTAGTGTAGGACAGATCAATGTACAATAGTTCAATATACAGACTATGTCAGTGATTAGTGTAGAACAGATCAATACAATGTACAATAGTTCAATGTACAGACTATGTCAATGATTAGTGTAGGACAGATCAATGTACAATAGTTCAATATACAGACTATGTCAATGATTAGTGTAGAACAGATCAATGTACAACAGTTCAATATACAGACTATGTCAATGATTAGTGTAGAACAGATCAATGTACAATAGTTCAATATACAGACTATGTCAATGATTAGTGTAGGACAGATCAATACAATGTACAATAGTTCAATACACAGACTATGTCAATGATTAGTGTAGGACAGATCAATGTACAATGTACAATAGTTCAATGTACAGACTATGTCAATGATTAGTGTAGAACAGATCAATGTACAATAGTTCAATATACAGACTATGTCATGATTATGTAGAACAATCAACAATGTACAATAGTTCAATGTACAGACTATGTCAATGATTAGTGTAGACAGTCAATGTACAATGTACAAGTTCAATGTACAACTATGTCAGATAGGTAGAAACAATGTACAAAGTTAATGTAGACTATGTCAATGATTAGTGTAGACAGATAATGTACAATAGTTCATGTCAGACTATGTCATGATTAGTGTAGGACAGATCAATACAATGTACAATAGTTCAATACAGACTATGTCAATGATT
>JAPXFY010000024.1:64603934-64613934 GCA_030674185.1 Monoplex corrugatus | reverse complement strand
AACACATGTACACTATTAATCAAACAATGTTAACTATAGTTTACTGAAAGCTCTATATACCACGATGCCATCAAACACATGTACACTATTAATCAAACAATGTTAACTATAGTTTACTGAAAGCTCTATATACCACGATGCCATGAAACACATGTACACTATTAATCAAACAATGTTAACTACAGTTTACTGAAAGCTCTATATACCATGATGCCATCAAACACATGTACACTATTAATCAAACAATGTTAACTACAGTGTACTGAAAGCTCTATATACCACGATGCCATGAAACACATGTACACTATTAATCAAACAATGTTAACTACAGTGTACTGAAAGCTCTATATACCACGATGCCATCAAACACATGTACACTATTAATCAAACAATGTTAACTATAGTTTACTGAAAGCTCTATATACCACGATGCCATCAAACACATGTACACTATTAATCAAACAATGTTAACTACAGTGTACTGAAAGCTCTATATACCATGATGCCATCAAACACATGTACACTATTAATCAAACAATGTTAACTACAGTGTACTGAAAGCTCTATATACCACGATGCCATCAAACACATGTACACTATTAATCAAACAATGTTAACTATAGTGGACTGAACACCCTACACCACAATACCCTGAAGGATAACCTTTAACTTTGTGTCCATAAGATGAATCACACAGAACAAAAGTATCACCGCACTATGTAATGCTTTAAGAGTGGAGATCAGTTTGCATAACCAAGCAGAACATCCCACTGTACATAAACAGACATGATACTTCAATAATTACAGTGTACTGGCAACTCCAAACATGATTTATACAACATGTGAAACAGTACGAGTCAAACAGAATCTTGCCTCTGCTTTTCATTTGAATATTTCAGAGTGTTCCCAAATATTGACAGCATTGATCGTTTCAGAAGAAAAATAAAGTAACCAGAGACAGAGAGACAAAGACACTGACAATGGTTTAGCTGGCCATCGACCACAACGCACTTTAAGCATATATAGCACATACATGTATATAGCACATATACATGTACATACAAACATACGTACGTAGGTACGTACGTACTACTACGTACATGCATACATACATACATACATACACACACAAATACATACATACATACATACATACATGTACATACATACATACATACATACATGCGTACAAAGATACATACATACATACATACATACATACATACATACATACATACATACATACATACATACATACATACATACATACATACATACATACATACATACATGTACATACATACATACATACACACACAAATACATACATACATACATACATACATGTACATATATACATACATACATACATGCGTACAAAGATACATACATACATACATACATACATACATACATACATACATACATACATACATACATACATACATACATACATACATACATGTACATACATACATACATACATACATGCGTACAAAGATACATACATACATACATACATACATACATACATACATACACACATACATACATACATACATACATACAAAGATATATAAATACATACACACATACATACATACATATAAACATACATACATACTTTCGTAGTTCACACATACATACATACAGACATACACAAACATACTACACACATACATGTACATGTATACACAAATTCATACATACATGCATGCATGCATACTACATTCATACATACATACATACATACATACATACATACATACATACATACATACATACATACATACATATATACATACATACATATATACATACATACATGCATACATGCATACATACATTCATATATACATACATATACATACACGCATGCACACGTACACACATTTACATATATACTGAGAGAGAGACAGAGAGAGAGAGAAAACACACGCACGCACACACACAACACACACACACACACACACACACACACACACACACACACACACACACACACACACACACACACACACACACACACGAGAGAGAGAGACAGAGACAGACAGACAGACAGACAGACAGAGAGATAATAAGGAGAATAAGATGGCACTGACTTGCAAACGCCAAACAAAAAATCCCATGCAACACAAGACGAGGAGTGAGATGGAAACTCCTGGTATTGTTCTGGCAGCAGTCGATAGAGGATGGCTCATTTCTTACAGTCCTGTGATTACCCATCATCCTCGCTCTGTCACGTGATACATCTCAAACAGAACCAGGCTGTAATTAGTTGGTATTTTGGTTGATACCACAGACATCTTGTTTTTGCCTGTGTATGAACCATGACCTGAAGGAACAGTCACATGATCCAAAACTTGAAACTAACACACACACACACACACACACACACACACACACACACACACACACACACACACACACACACACACACGAAACACGCAATCACGCACGCACGCACACATAGCATATACAGAGAGACAGAGACAGACAGGACAGAGAGAGACAGAGATAGCAGACAAGACGACGACATAGACAGAGAGACAGAGATAGACAGAGAGACAGAGACAGACAGAGACAGAGATAGACAGAGAGACAGAGATAGCAAGAGACAGAGACAGACAGAGAAGAGATAGACAGAGAGACAGAGATAGACAGAGAGACAGAGACAGACAGAGACAGAGATAGACAGAGAGACAGAGATCAGACAGAGAGGACAGAGACAGACAGAGACAGAGATAGACAGAGAGATGAGACGACAGAGAGAGAGACAGAAGAGCAGAGACAGATAGAGACAGACAGAGATAGAGACAGAGAGATAGAGACAGACAGACAGTAGAGACAGACAGAGAGATAGAGACAGAGAGATAGAGACAGACAGAGAGATAGAGACAGACAGAGATGAGACGAGAGATAGAGACAGACAGAGACAGAGAGATAGAGACAGACAGAGAGAGATAGAGACAGAGAGATAGAGGACAGAGCAGACAGATAGAGACAGGAAGAGAGATAGAGACAGAGAGATAGAGACAGACAGAGAGATAGAGACAGGATAGAGACAGACAGAGAGATAGAGACGAGACAGAGAGATAGAGACAGACAGAGACAGAGAGATAGAGACAGACAGAGAGATAGAGACAGACAAGAGTAGAGACAGAGATAGAGACAGACAGAGAGATAGAGACAGACAGAGAGATAGAGACAGAGAGATAGAGACAGACAGAGAGATAGAGACAGAGAGATAGAGACAGAGAGATAGAGACAGATAGAGACAAGACAGAGAGATAGAGACAGACAGAGAGATAGAGACAGACAGAGAGATAGAAGACAGACAGAGAGATAGAGGACAGAGAGATAGAGACAGACAGAGAGATAGAGACAGACAGAGAGATAGAGACAGACAGAGATGAACAGAGAGGTAGAGACAGACAGAGAGATAGAGACAGGGCAGAGAGATAGAGACAGACAGAGATAGAGAGACAGAGACAGAGAGATAGAGACGAGCAGAGAGATAGAGACAGACAGACAGAGAGATAGAGACGACAGACAGAGAGATAGAGACAGACAGAGACAGAGAGATAGAGACAGACAGAGAGATAGAGACAGACAGAGAGATAGAGACAGAGAGATAGAGACAGACAGAGAGATAGGGGACAGACAGACAGAGAGATAGAGACAGACAGAGACAGAGAGATAGAGACAGAGACAGACAGAGAGATAGAGACAGACAGAGAGATAGAGACAGACAGAGACAGAGAGATAGAGACAGACAGAGAGATAGAGACAGACAGAGACAGAGAGATAGAGACAGACAGAGAGATAGAGACAGACAGAAGACAGAGACGACAAGAGTGAGCAGACAGAGACAGAGAGATAGAGACAGAAGAGACAGAGAGATAGAGAAGACAGAGACAGAGAGATAAGAGACAGAAGAGAGACGACAGAGAGATAGAGACAGACAGAGGAAGAGACAGACGAGAGATAGACAGACAGAGACAGAGAGATAGAGACAGACAGAGACAGAGAGATAGAGACAGACGAGAGTAGGACAGACAGAGAGATAGAGACAGACAGAGAGATAGAGACAGACAGAGACAGAGAGAAGAGAAGAGACAGAGACAGAGAGATAGAGACAGACAGAGAGAAGAGACAGAGAGATAGAGACAGACAGAGAGATAGAGACAGACAGAGAGATAGAGACAGACAGAGAGATAGAGACAGACAGAGAGATAGAGACAGACAGAAGAGAGATAGAGACAGACAGAGACAGAGAGATAGAGAGACAGAGATAGAGACAGACAGAGAGATAGAGACAGACAGAGAGATAGGAAGACAGAGACGAGGAGAGACAGACAGACAGGAGATAGAGACAAGACAGAGAGATAGAGACAGACAGAGAGATAGAGCACGAGAAGGCAGACAGAGACAGAGGATGAGAGACAGGACAGAGAGCGAGAGAGATAGAGGACAGAGACAGAGACGACGAGCGTAGGAGACGACGAGGATAGCAGACAGACAGGGGTAGACAGAGAAGACAGAGACAGAGGACAGAGACAGACAGAGATAGAGACAGACAGAGAGATAGAGACAGAAAAGAAAGCAGTCAGAGACAGAGGACAGCGCAGAGACTAGAGACGACGAGATAAGACGAATAGCAGAAACAGTAGAGACAGCGAGACAGAGAGATAGAGACAGACAGTAAAAGAAGGGTAGGCGACAGGAAGAGAGATAGGACAGGGACATGAGACAGAGACAGGAGATAGAGACAGACAGAGAGATAGAGACAGACAGAGAGATAGAGACAGACAGAGACAGAGAGATAGAGACAGACAGAGAGACAGAGACAGACAGAGACAGAGAGATAGAGACACAGAGAGAGGCCAACAGCATGGAGAAAAAGAAGAAAAAGATTAAATGTTTCATTTCTATTTTTGACATGGCAGCCATCTTGTTTTTCAAACATCAAGGCTGTCTGTGATTATTTTTAGACTAACTGTCCCAAAACGTGAAAAAACGCGGAGTAGCCATCGGAAAACCGGACACAATCACGTAAAAAGAAGTGGTTCCAGGCTTACCAGGTGATAAGACAGAATATGTTTACATTGGCGACATTGTGACATGCACTTGATAGACATGATTTTGAGGTTTTCAGGTCATAGTTCATATGCATAGCGAAATGTCAACCAATCACTGAGCAGTTGGGTTTGAAATGTAGGTGTTTCCTTACACAGGGCGGGGGGGGGGGGATATGTTACACGTCATCCCTTCCTTCCCTCTTTAGAAACACTGATACATCATGTCCTCTACACTCTCTATGGTTACATAAATGAAGCCATCAATATTATTCTGTTGTTTTAACAATACAATGTCCATTTCTGGCCCACTCTCTTTATGTGGTAAGTATGAGAACTTCAAACTGTTTCTGTTTCTGTCTCTGTCGCTGTCTCTGTCTGTCTGTCTGTCTGTCTGTCTCTCTCTCTCTCTCTCTCTCTCTCTCTATCTCTCTCTCCCTCTCTTTCTTTCTTTCTGTCTGTCCGTCTCTATCTCTGTCTCTCTCTCTAACTCTCTCTTTTTCTCTTTCTTTTTTTCTCTCTCTCTCACTCTTTCTCTCTCTCTCTCTGTGTCTATCCATCTCTCTCTCTCTGTCTCTCTCTCTCTAACTCTCTCTTTTTCTCTTTCTCTCTCTCTCTCACTCTTTCTCTCTCTGTCTCTGTCTCTCTCTCTCTCTGTAAATCTCTCTCTCTGTCTCTCTCTCTCTCTAACTTTCTCTTTTTCTCTTTCTCTCTCTCTCTCTCTCACTCTTTCTCTCTCTCTTTCTCTCTCTCTTTCTCTCTCTCTCCCTCTCTCTCTCTCTCTCACTCTTTCTCTCTCTCTCTCTCTCTCTCTCTCTCTCTCTCTCTCTCTCTCTTTCTCTTCCCCTTTCTCATCATTTACAGATTTTTCGTTGTTGCTTCTTTCTTTCCTTCTTTCTTTCTGTGTTGCTCTGTTTCGTTGCGGTTTTTTGTTTGTTTTTGTTTTTGTTTTTTGTCTTGTTAAGACTCCACCGATCAAATCTTTGTCCTTTAGATAGTGGGGCTGCCACGCCACTTCTCTCAACGCAAGATGAGGAAATGATCACCAAACAATGAAATAGAAATCACTTAGTGTCAGCATCCAAAACTGATGTTGGTGAATCCTACAATCCTTATGGCCTTTAACCTTTTCAGTCCTGCACAATGTCCACCAGCATCCTGCTTTGCCGACCATGCTAGCAAAGCAAACATTTAACCCCTTTGACGCCCTTACCCTATCCACCAGCCTCCTGCAGTGAGAAGCTGGTGGATAGGGTGCAGGAGTCAAAGGGTTGAGACAGAATTTACAGACATATACCAATGTGCACGACCACAGAAAGACAGAACAAGACACTATGTGTTGATAGAAATGACAGAGAACAGAAACGTTTTGTCAAACAAACAAACAACACAACAGGAGGGAAACACAACACTCAGTGGATTCCATTTGCTCAAAACAACTCAAACATCGATCCAGGCAACACCTCCATTAACAGTGAGCCCCTGACCAAGTTGAAGATGTGTTGACTCATGATCTTAAGTCTGGAGTTCGATTCTAATCTGCACAACACACCACACCACACCACTGGCCTGTTCACCGGCTTAGCTGACAAAGCTGTGGACCCATCATCTTACGTCCCGATTTAGCCCCGTCATGCAGCATGAAATACTGGTCTGCACGGTGGCTCACTTCACAAAGCCTCAGAAACAAGACCTGTAACTTAGAACTCAAGTTCTTTCTGCACTAAGGAACCAGGTCTGCGACTGTTCATTTTAATTTGTCAAACTTTATGGTGACGCCAGGTAAGTGTCTAACGTGAATGATGGTGGATTATGATTTACAAGAACTACAGTGATGATGACGACAAGTTGTGATTTGGACAGTTGGTGTTCTTCACTCGTACAATTGAACAGGATGTGTTTTCATCCATTTCCATTAAATTTATTTCTTACTGTATGGGACATTGCAGATGGAGATTTCAATATAATATAGTCTGTGCTGTTTCAATGTCAAGGTGATACTGGGATAGACATAGAACCCTGAGTAGGATCTCATACATGACCATGCCAGCCATGGGGTTTATGTTCTATGTTCAGGTTTATAGCTTATTTCATGATCAGTTTCAATCTGGCCTGTCACAGGGCATTAGGAATGTATATGCACATGGAATTATACCGAGCGTGGAGACACAAAGTTGAGAAATTGAAACCGAAATGTCCGCTGATGACAAGATCATTTTCGACCGTTTCCCATTACATGACATCTGCGCCATGGCTGTATGCAGAATTTATTCCCTCCACCGAAATGCTGTGTTGAGGAAACTGGAACGTGTGTGTGTGTGTGCGTGTGTGTGTGTGTGTATGTGTGTGTGTATGTATGTGTGTGTGTGTGTGTGTGTGTGTATGTGTGTGTGTGTGTGTGCTGTGTGTCTGTGTGTCTGTTTGTCTGTGTCTGTGTGTCTGTGTCTGTGTGTCACTGTGTGTGTGTGTGTGTGTGTGTGTGTGTGTGTGTGTGTGTGTTTTTGTGTGTGTGTGTGTGTTTTTGTGTGTGTTGTGTGTGTGTCTCTGTGTGTGTGTTTTGTGTGTGTGTGTGTGTTTTGTGTGTGTGTGTGTGTTCATGCATGTGTGTGTGTGTGTGTGTGTGTGTGTTTTGTGTGTGTGTGTGTGTGTGTGTGTTTTGTGTGTGTGTGTGTGTGTTCATGCATGTGTGTGTGTGTTTTGTGTGTGTGTGTGTGTGCATCGATGGATATGTACCACACAGAATTATCATCTCCCGTAAAAACAATGAGAACAAAATACAGACTTGAAGAAAACCAGCAGAAAAACGTGGAATAAAATTCAGTGACGTGAATGGCAACCACTTTGCATACATCTCACCTTGCACTCTCTCCTGCTGAAGATTTCTCAAGGGAGATAACAAAGTGACTGTCAGCCAAGACGTGGGGGAGGGGGGAGCTAGGAGTGGCAGAGGATGGCTGGTTGGGCCTGCCGATGACCGTTTGATAGTCAAGATTGATTTGTTCAACTTCCCGTCCCACATTTCTATTACCCGCTCGTTTGGACTCACCACTACAACGATGACGTTGACGATGAGAATGGATCAGGTTAATTTGCATACATGGACCGTTTGAAAAAGTGTTCTTCCCTGTTTTGTTTTTGACACACTGAGGAACAATAAATCACAAGATAATGTACAGTGTGAAAAAGTGTTCTTCCCTGTTTTGTTTTTGACACACTGAGGAACAATAAATCACAAGATACATGTACAGTTGTGACCCGTCAATAATCAAAATATTCACATCTCACTAATATGTGCTACACCTTGACACTAATATGTGCTACACCATGACACTAATATGTGCTACACCTTGACACTAATATGTGCTACACCTTGACACTAATATGTGCTACACCTTGACACTAATATGTGCTACACCATGACACTAATATGTGCTACACCATGACACTAATATGTGCTACAACATGACACTAATATGTGCTACACCTTGACACTAATATGTGCTACACCTTGACACTAATATGTGCTACACCATGACACTAATATGTGCTATACCATGACACTAATATGTGCTACACCATGACACTAATATGTGCTACACCATGACACTAATATGTGCTACACCTTGACACTAATATGTGCTACACCATGACACTAATATGTGCTACACCTTGACACTAATATGTGTTACACCATGACACTAATATGTGCTACACCATGACACTAATATGTGCTACACCATGACACAAATATGTGCTACACCTTGACACTAATATGTGCTACACCATGACACAAATATGTGCTACACCTTGACACTAATATGTGCTACACCTTGACACTAATATGTCCTACACCATGACACTAATATGTGCTATACCATGACACTAATATGTGCTACACCTTGACACTAATATGTCCTACACCTTGAATGCACATCTTTACTCATAACAGACAAAATATGGCATGGTCTGTGTGAATCTCCAGTGCACGATTCAATATTTTTATCATTCAGTTTTCTGAGAGCTGCCAGAGTCAGCATTTCTTTTTAAGCAAACAGAAAAAAATCAATATCTTTTTATTGATCAAATTTGTATAACAGAAATGCCTTACTTTGTGTTTTTCAGCCTGAATTATATGCATTTTACAGGTATCTCTGTATTTTGTATTTAGTTCTCAGTTCATTTACCTCGTAGCTTCAGCTGGAATCTGTGACCATTACAAAGAACAGCGATAAGAAAGTGAACTGAGCAATTACTGGAGGGAGAAGAGCGAAGCCAAAGCAATGTAAAACCCCATTAGCCAATGCGTGACAGTGTGACTTTATGCTGTGTCCATGCACAAATAGTTACCACTAGAAAAAAGAAAGGGACAAAAATCAGGTGGAATTCAAAATGGCTTTGTTGATGAGCCTGGGAAAGGTCATGGAAGGTCAATCTGTTTTCTAAAGACTAGAGTAATGGTTAAGACGTGATGGGACAGATCAGTGATACAGTGAAATGTTTGGATGGGGCCATTTGAGATCTGCATGGTTACAAGGTTAAGAAGAGTATAAATAAAGAGTGGAGAGAATGATGTTAGTAAAGCTGATTTCAAAGTCCACAAAGACACAAAAAGAGCACAGGCCTATTTCGCGAAAAGAGCGATTATTTGTAGCCAAGAAGTTTAGAGTTTGGAAGTTGTTGGCGAGAGATCATCGCACTCTGACAATTTCAGCTTAATGACGACAAGACAGAAGCTATCCTCATTGGCACCCGTCAGAAACTTTCTCAGCTGCCTCCTCTTTCTCTCCCATTATGTAACACATCAGTCCCAATTTCTGATTCAGCTAAAAACCTTGGTGTCTGCATTGACTCTACCCTCTCCATGAACAACTTTGATTCTCAAACTGCCAGATCTTGCTACTATCATCTCCATCGTATAAGGC
>JAPXFY010000024.1:64546434-64588934 GCA_030674185.1 Monoplex corrugatus | reverse complement strand
CAAGTAACTTCATTTGATTCTGTATATGTTCTGCAGGATGTGTGGATGTGATTGGAGTAAGGGAGGAAGTGTGGATTGGTGGGAGTAAAGGGTTATTTTTCATTGGTGGATAGTGCGGTATTTAAGTTGCAGTGTTGCTTGTAGTTAGTGATGTCGATATGCTGGATGCTGCATGTCCTTGTGTCGATTTCTTGCTGTTGTAATGTGTGTGTGTTGCTATTTTGTTGTGGTATTGTAAAATTAATTTGTGTAAACGAACAATGTATTTGTATAGACAAAACGCATATGGCACATCACTGAATCCGGAAGCGTGGAATATTGATTTCTAGATTTTATCTTTTTACCAGAATCAGAGATGGATCTATATTACCTTTTCAGATAGGACGGTGTGTGTTTTTAGTTTGTTTTAGTTTCTCAAGATGACATCTCCGCGCTAGGAACTAATTCCATATGCACTTACCGTCACATATGCCATGTGTCTGGTGATCATGGCACAAGCCTTATTTAGCCTGCACATAAACCCATGATCTGGCCAGGTCCTGAGGACTTACCTAGACTACGTTTTACCTAGTCTGTATGTTATACTGATATTGTATCAAAAACGAAAAAAAAGGAAATACATGATACAATCTTGATGGAGGCAGGACACCAGAAGACCATTGATAAGGAAGATTAGGAAAAGACAAACATCTATTTTATGAGGAAAGGGGAATTCGAGCACCTGGTCACAACAGGAAAGCAGGAGGGAAAGAACACCAGGCAGACCCAGGGACAAAATATTGGACGGACTTGCAGGGTGGCTGAGGACAGAGAGGGTGGAAGATGTACTCGCAGCGACGAGGGATAGATTCATGTGGGGCATGATCGACAAAGCCATGCGGCAGGGTACATGATGATGATTGTATCAGACTATCACTGGAATAGTCTTGGTTACATGTAAATGACGTGTATTACATAGAAGGTACGTGCAGACAAGCATATATATTTCACGTCACCGAGTTTAGAAGACTGACGTGACCAGTTTGACGGGGGCATCAAGGAAAGACGGAGCAGTCTTCTGGACACAGATGGTCCCGTCTGTCTTCATAAAATCCCCTCGGCTCGGCTCGGCTCGGCTCGGCTCGGCTCGGCTCGGCTCGGCTCGGGTATTGGTATTGTATTGGTATTGGTATTGTATTGTAAGACCATGGAGACCTTTAAGTTTTAAGGACAAACAACTACCCTGGATGTATCCATGCAGCATCCACAAGTTACGGTGCCTGACGGAAATCACGTGGCAGCACAAAGAGGATATACGCCGTTGCTCTGGATCCGACCAATGCAGAGGTAAATTGTGCAGATTCCAAGGGTGTGCATATTTGGATGGAGCGCGTATGGAATTGCCTGACGAATCCCTCCTATCATTATCATCATGTGCCCTACCGCATGGCGTTGGCGATTATGGCCCTCCATACGACTCTATCCCTTTTCGCTGCAAGTATATCTCCCACCATCTCTTCAGCCACTCTGCAAGTCCGTCCAATTTTCCCCCTGGGTCTACCAGGTGTTCTCTATCCCTACAACTTCCCTATTGTGACCAAGTGCTCTAATCTCTCTTGCCTCATAGAATGTGTTATAAATGTTGCTCGTCCTTTCCTTATCTTCATTAATGTTCGTCTTGTGTCTGCCTCCTTCAAGACTCTCGTTTGTTTTCTTTGCTGTCCATGGAACTCAATATTCTTAGAAACCACATTTAAACTGAAAAAATCTATCTTACCGCTATGATACACATTTTCTATAATTGTGACCCTTCAAATTATCCAATTAAATTTAACTTAATTTATATCTTTGTTTCTGTCTTGTCTGGTTGCATTTACGCGTTCTGATTCTTTTTTCGTGTTTTTTTCTGGTTCCTCTTTGCTTGAACGCGGGCGGTCCACACTTTTGGACTTCTGACAAAGGATTGGTTAAAATCTATATACTTGTAGGCCTACTTCTTGTAAAACTGTTCAATGAAAGCTGATCACAATACGATCATAAGGAAATCATCCATAAAGTTTCTCACGTTTATATCTACACGCCTCCAATCTCCATCACGCGCCTCCAATCTCCATCACACGCCTCCAATCTCCATCACACGCCTCCAATCTCCATCACGCGCCTCCAATCTCCATCACACGCCTCCAATCATCTCCAATCTCCATCACACGCCTCCAATCTCCATCACACGCCTCCAAACGCCTCCAATCTCCATCACACGCCTCCAATCTCCATCACACGCCTTCAATCTCCATCACACGCCTCCAATCTCCATCACACGCCTCCAATCATCTCCAATCTCCATCACACGCCTCCAATCTCCATCACACGCCTTCAATCTCCATCACACGCCTCCAATCTCCATCACACGCCTCCAATCTCCATCACACACCTCCAATCTCCAACACACCCTCAATCTCCATCACACACCTCCAATCTCCATCACACGCCCTCCAATCTCCAACACACACCTCCAATCTCCATCACACAGCCTCCAATCTCCATCACACGCCTCCAATCTCCAACACACACCTCCAATCTCCATCACACGCCTCCAATCTCCAACACACACCTCCAACACACACCTCCAATCTCCATACACACACCACTCCAATCTCCAACACACACCTCCAATCTCCATCACACGCCTCCAATCTCCATCACACACCTCCAATCTCCAACACACCCCTCCCAACGCCTCCAACTCCAACCATCACACCCTCCAATCTCCAACACAACCGCCTCCAATCTCCATAAACAACACGCCCTCCAAACGCCTCCAATCTCCATCACACGCCTCCAATCTCCATCACACGCCTTCAATCTCCAACACATCTCCAATCTCCAACACACGCCTCCAATCACCAACACACACCTCCAATCTCCAATCACACGCCTCCAATCTCCATACACACACCTCCAATCTCCACACACACCTCCAATCTCCATCACAACACACCTCCAACACACCTCCAATCTCCATCACACGCCTCCAATCTCCATCACACGCCTCCAATCTCCAACACACCTCCAATCAACACACGCCTCCAATCTCCATCACACGTCTCCAATCTCCATCACACACCTCCAATCTCCATCACACGCCCCAGAATACTGGACAGGCCAATTCAAACTCCAGTTGGACCACTCATCCAATTTGTTTAAAGGTCAGCCTATTAACAACCAGGACATTGGTTAGATCAACACACACACAGGCACACGCCATGTTGCAATTTCATAAACGCTCATTAGAAAAAGAGCAAGAAACACGAGGGTAGGGGTATCTCACGGATAAATTTCGAAAGACAACACGCAGTCTGAATCTTCACTCGACAAAATACTTTTATTACTACCGTCAATACATGTACACACAATCATCTTCCCCCAAACAATAATTCATCTGGACTTGGACAGCCCTCTCCCTCACACACTTATCGTTGTTTAAACCTTTGGCTCCCTTACCCTATCCACTAGCTGCAAAAACTGACTCCATCCAACCCTGCTTCTTGCAGGAAGCTAGTGGATAGGGTGAGAATCAAAAGGTTAAGTTTTTGTTTTGCTAGCATGGTTGGCAATGCACGATTCTGGTGTACAGGGTGCGGGAGTCAAAGGGTTAAAGTCCAGCTGACTCAGTAGAGCATATCAGAGCTATAACCGTTTCAAAACATACAATTCAACAGGAAATACAAATATTTAAGTGCACATATCAATGCATTCGCGCACATAATCTTAGGACATGCCTCTGGCGTTGTTCATTCTGTCCAATTTATCACATAGTTTAAAAACACCTGAATACTAACATTGTTATTGTTTAAAACCCAGCCGACTGCGTAGAGCCATATCAGGGCTATAACCGCTTCAAAACGCACAAAACTCCCAACAGGAAAAAGAAAAAAATAAGTACACATATCAATGCATTCGCGCACATAATCTAAGAACATGCCCCCGGCGTTGACCACTCCGTCCAATTTATCGCACAGGGGAGATTTAAAAAACACCTGAATACAAATAGCATACATAAGGGCACCAAAACAAAAAGACATAAATTACCTAAAATTGCTTCCGCATATCTCACCTCCCTACAGCCAAAATTACACTTTTTTTATTGTTTAAAGTCCAGCCGACTGCGCAGAGCCATGTCAGGGTATAACCGCTTCAAAATACAAAACTTCAACAGGAAAAAAAATTAAGTACACATAATACATTCGCGCACATAATCTTAAGTACATGCCCCCGGTGTAGGACCATTCCATCCGATTTATCGCACAGGGGAGATTTAAAAAAAACACCTGAATACAAACATAAGCATACCTAAGGACACCAAAACATACAAAAACAGGCATAAATTACCTAAAATTTCTTCCACATATAATTAATAATAATTACATTATTATTATATGTGGAAGAAATTTTAGGTAATCTCACCTCCTTAGAGCCAAAAATGCACTTAATATATGTATCCAATCATCAATCCAAAGAAAAAGTACGTTAACTTAATCGAAAAAATACAGGTGAATGGACCATTAAGGCAGAAAATAAGTAGAAATGACAGAAAGCAAGGCAGCAAGGCAGAAACAAAGAGTGACAGAAAAGAGCACATTTCTAGCGTAGAATTTCCAGAAGGTGGGGATACTATTCATATGGAAAGAGCCCCCGGCAACCCAACGGGGGAGCAGAGGGGATTAAAAAATATACCTGAACACAAATTTAAACTATAAGGGCACTAAACCAAAAATAGACCTGTACTTGAAATTGTTTCCGCATAGCTCATTGTACCAGAGCCAAAACATGAATTTAATGCATGTACCCAATAATCAATTCAAAGATAAAGTACAGGAGACATGATCGAACGCGTACAGATGAATGGACCTGCAAGGCAGTAAATGATGGGAAGAAATGACAGAAAGCAAAGGTTGAAGACAAAAACAGAGCGACAGAAAAGAGGGCATTTCTAGCACACAATTTCCAGAAGGTGGGTATACTATTTATACCGAAACCCCCGGCATCCTCAAAAGGGCATTTTTGTTTATTTTTAACGAATGAATTTAAACCAGTCTGTCCTTGCCAAGCAACCGTAAATCTACATTCACACACAATAGAGCCTTCATTAGAAAATGCACACACAGCGTACTCGCCGGCCCCAACTGACCTAAACATTCGCAATACCTCACCCATGAACTTAGAAAACAAAGACAAAAACAAAACAAAAAAAAACCCGCAACGAAAACATGCATACACACAAATTTGGGACATTCGCCGTCCATACCTCAATAACCGTCCTCCATCCCCCCTCCACACACACACACACAAACTCCAAAATCACACACCTTACACAAGCTCTTCCACACACACACACGCTCGGTCGCGCACGCACGCACCCAACACGTACGCACCCAACACGTACGCACCCAACACGTACGCACCCAACACGTACGCACCCAACACGTACGCACCCAACACACGTACGCACCCAAAACATGCGCGCTCGCGCACACACCAGACACAAAAACACAAGACAAACACACAACACAAAAACACTCAACACACACTCAACAGACGGGACAATGTTTTCCGTAAGTTGCCAAAGGCAGGAAAATGCAGTTGGAATTCATATTGCTTATAGCACAGCCGACGTCTCCAACATTACCATGGCCAACATCACACTGAAAACTACCCCACGTTTAATTAAAAATTTCATTTCACTTCATATTGCTTATAGCCCAGCCGACTACTTCAGCCATATCATGGGTTTAATCAAAAAGAATTGAAAAAAACACGATCTTTTCAAGTTTCAATTTATTTTAAGTAATTCCCATAATACTCCACGTTTTAACCCTTTGAATACCACCGCCTGTCCACCTGCGTCCTTCACTGTCAACCATGCCAGCAAAGCAAAAACTTAACCCTGTGACTCCCTCACCCTAACCTCCAGCTTCCTGCAGAAGCTGGTGGATAGGGTGAGGGCGTCAAAGGATACGCTTTCGCAATTGGCGGATAGGGTAAGGAAGTCAAAGGGTTAAAAACTTTTTTTTTTAAATCCATACAAGTCTCAATTTAAACATTTTCCCATACGCATGATCATACGAGCTGAAATTCCAGTATAACTTCTAAAAACGTAAAAATTGGATGATGTCTTGAAAAGATTCTTTAAAGAGCGTTACACACACACACACACTAGACACAGATAATATAAATACACACACACACACACACACACACACTAGACAATATAAATACAGACACGCACGCATCACACACATTCGCGTGCACACAATAACCGCCCCCCCCCCCCCACAAAAAAAAAACAAAAAAAAACGCACCTCGCACATGTCTTACAATATATATATATATATATATATATATATATATATATATATATATATATATATTATATTATATATATGTACACATACAGACAATATAAACACAGATACTCAACAAAACAGGGTAAAATGTTTTCCTTAAATAGCAAAATGCAGTTGGATTATCATATAGCTTATAGAACAGCCGACATCTAGATAACATGGCCAACAGCACGCACACTACAAATTAACTCATTTAAAATAAATTGAAAAAAAATGTACAACCATCCTTCAAGTTTCAATTTTTAAAAAAATTCAACACTCCGTTTAGCCCGTTGACTACCACCACCTGTCCACCCGAATCCTGCATTGTTAACCATGCTAGCAAAGCAAAAACTTGACCATGACTCCCTCACCCTAACCTCCAGCTTCCTGCAGGAAGATGATGGATACGGTGAGCGAGTCAAAGGGATACGTTTTTTGCAATTGGTGGATAGTGTGCAGGAGTCAAAGGGTTAAAATGAAAAATAAAAAACAGACCAATCCTTCCACTGTAACAACCGCCCCATTCCCCCCGAACATCTCGCACATTGTCTTACACCCACACACGCATGCACCACACACACACACAGACACACAATATAGACACACAATCACACACACGCATCACACACATTTGCGCGTGCGCACACACACATACCAGATAATATAAACACACACACACACACACACACACACACACAGTCACACACAACGAAAAACACACTCAGCAACAGAAGGTAAAATGTTTTCCTTAGAATGCAAAAGGCAGGATGATGCAGTTAAGAGTTTCATATTGCTTATAGCTCAGCCGACATCTAGAACATCATGGCCAACAGCACACTACAAATTAACTCACGTTTAATTAAACAGACCCAAAACAAAAAAAACATCCTTTCAAGTTTCAATTTATTTAAAATATATTCCCGCAACACTCCATCACCTGTCCACCAGCATCCTTCATTGTAAACTACGCTATCAAAGTAAAAACTTAACCCTTTGACTCCCTCACCCTAACGTCCAGCTTCCTGTAGGGTGAGGGAGTCGAAGGGATAAGATGTTGCAATTGGTGGGTATGGTGCAGGAGTCAAAGGGTTAAAAATTTTAAAAAGACAAACAAAAAAACAAAAAGGAAAACCCGGAACAATCCTTCCAAGTGTCAATTTAAATATTTCCTCATACGTATGGTCATACGAGGTAAAATCCCATTGTATCTTGTCAAAACATAAAAACTGCATGTTATCTTGGAAAAGGTTCTTTAAACAGAAAATGCAGTACGAATTGTTCACTTGACAGGAGCTTCATTACAATTTTCAGAAATACTCATAAAAATAGCTTCATAAATAACCCATAATTGATGAAATACAGGCACAATACAGGCACAATAATATATTCATTTATTTTAACGAATAATTTTTAAATCACCCAGCCATACACAACTTTCACTAGAAAAATGCACACACAGCGTACTCACCCACACCACCCCCAAGGCCAACTAACCTAACATCCATTAAACCCCCGACAAAACAAAAAAAACTACCACGATGAAAACATGCATACACAGAAACCACAAACCGTCCATATCCCACTGTAACCACCGTCCCCCCAACACCCCCTTCCAAAAAAAAAAAAAAAAACGCACACCTCGCACATTGTCTTGCACACACGCACCACACACGCACACCACACACACAAACTACATGTACACACACACACACACACACGCACAAGCACGCGCGCACCACACATGCGCGCGTGAGCGCGCACACACACACACACAAAATAAACACACACATATACACTCTCCAACAGAGGGTAAAATGTTTTCTTTAAATGGCAAAAGGCAGGAAAATGCAGTTAAGAGTTTCATATTGCCTAAAGCATAGCCAACAGCACTCTACAAATTACCTCACTTTTATTCAAAAAGACAATTGGAAAAAAAAACCGTACAACCACCCTTCCAAGTTTCAACTTTTTTTAAATTCCCATAATGCTCCACGTTTAACCCTTTGAATACCACCGCCTGTCCACCAGCATCCTTCACTGTCAACCATGCCAGCAAAGCAAAAACTAAACCCTTTGACTTCCACACCCTAACCTCCAGCTTCCTGCAGGAAGCTGGTGCATAGGTGAGGGAGTCAAAGGGATACGTTTTTGCGATTGGTGGATATGGTGCGGGGGTCAGAGGGTTAAAAATACAATTGAAAAAAACGACAAAAAAAAAAAGAACAATCCAAGTCTCAATTTAATTATTTTCCCATACGTATGGTCATACGTGAAATCCCATTATATCTTGTCAAAACGTAAGAATTGCACGATATCTTGAAAAGGTTCTTGAAAGTGTTAGAAAATGTATGAATTGTTCACGTGACAAAAGGACCATTACAACTTTCAGAAATACTATCATAAAAATAGCTTCATAAATAATCTATAATTGACGAAATACAGGCACACAGTAAAATAATCATTTTTTTCGTATTTTAACGAATAAATCTTAAATCAACAGCAGTCTGTCTTTACCACACAGCCGTACACCCACAAGCATACACAACAGTCTTCATTACAAAACGCACACACAGCATACTCACCCATCACCACCCCCACACATTTTATACGTTACAGTAATCAAAATAAGACAAAAATGCTGTATTTCCCAAGTTAAATTTTCATCGGAAATTTAAGTATTGTTGTAATCAATGCTACCATACAACGGAAATTAAAGTATTGATATTAATCAATGCTACGATACAGTTGCCATCGAAAGGTTTAAGAAAAAATAGCCGTGGTAATCAGTGCCACTTTTCCTTTAATGTGAAACAAACTATGGTAATAAACACTACCATACAGCAATGTTCATGTCAAATTCACACAGAAAAACTCACCACCACCACCACCACCATTGGACAGTTTTCAGAGAAAAAAGAACTAGGGGTAATCACCACCGTACATTTTTCACTATTTTTGTGTTAATGCCCAGCCTACTGCACGGAGCCTTTTTTTCCCTTTTATTTTTATTTAAAGCCCAGCCGACTGCGCAGAGCCATATCGGGGCTATAACCGCTTCAAAACAAAACTTCAACAAGAAAAAAAAATTAAGTACACATAATGCATTCGCACACATAATCTAAGGACATGCCCCCGGCGTAGGACCATTCTGTCCGATTTATCGCACAGGGTAGATTTAAAAAACACATCTGAATACAAATATCAGCATACATAAGGACACCAAAACATAAAAACGGGCATAAATTACCTAAAATTGCTTCCGCATATCTCACCTCCTTAGAGCCAAAAATGCACTTAATACATGTACCCAATTATCAATCCGAAGAAAAAAGTACGTAAGAATTTATGGAAAAAATACAGATGAATGGACCATTAAGGCAAAAAATAAATAGAAATGACAGATAAGGCAACAGGGCAGAAAGAGTGACAGAAAAGAGGAAATTCTAGCACAGAATTTCCAGAAGGTGGAGATATTTATACTGAAAAAAAAACCCGGCAACCCAACGGGGGGGCTCAGGGTTATAATCGTCTCAAAACGTACACAACTCGATGGAGGAAAATAACTGGAAACAAATTACTCGTCAATGCATTTGCGCACATAATCTTAGGATATGCTCTCTGCATTTACCACTCCGAATTTATTCCAAGGATTTAAAACAATCTGATTACAAATTTAAACAAACACTAAATCATAAAAATGCACTTAATACATGTATGTACCCTCTCAATATGTTTTGTTTACAGCCCAGCTACTGTGTAGTCATAAAGGTTACAACCATTCCCAAAAATAATGCTTCAACAGGGAAAAAACGGGTAAAAGAAATTTTAAGTACACATACCAATGCATTCATATACATAATCTAAGGAAATGTCTCTGGCGTTGACCAATCCTGTCCAATTCATCACACGTGGGCTTTAAACAGAATACCTGAATACAAAGCCTAATATAAGTAAGGACACTAAAACATACAAAGGACCTAAATTACTGAAAATTGCTTCCGCAAATCCCATATGCGTAATGCTAACAATGCACTTAACACGTGTACCCAATCGCTATTACTATGATTTTTGTTTCAAGGCCAGCCGACTGCGTAGAGCCGTATCAGGGTTATAACCTTTTCTAAACATGCACCATACTTCAACATGAAAAAAAAAAAAACTGTCGTGAAGGTTGGAAAATATTTCAATCACACACACACACACACACACACACACACACACACACACACACACACACACACACACACACAATCCTGCAGGATGTCCAAAATGACCACTTGAAAAAAAAATGTCTCGCTCCAAAGTAAAGGAATGAAGAACAGAAAAGAAATTTCTAGCACAGTATTTCCAAAAGGTGGGAGTACTATTTGTGACCTCCCAGCACGAAAGCAGTCTTAACTAGCATTTTGGGTATTTTGAGATACATATCACTGTAAAGTGTACATTCTGCCGATTATTTTGGTACCTGAATAAAGCTTGTACTAAAAAAAAATGTAGAGAAGTTATGTATGTTTAAAGTCATTAAGTTGTTTGATGGCCATTTTGAGAAAACGGCCTCTAAAGTTTTTGTGTGCTCTCCTACACATTTTCCTTAAATTTCTTTATTTGGTGGCTTTGACCCGGTTTGTTTCTAATTTTAGCTGTCATTATCTGAAAGGTGCACCAAAGAGCTTTCTGTCAGTATATTACATGTAAGGTTCGGTACAGGTTACAGTTCGCAATAAACGACAAAAATAGGTACTTTTGGTAAGAAATTGCATTCTTTCTGCTGCGATCAGTGCATTAAAATACCATTTTATATCAATTAATATTTTTTCAAGAAAACAATTCTGCGGGGGATAGAGTATAATCCACAGAAATCAATTTTGAGAAAAAGTCAAAACACCCTAGACAGACCCTCGGTCAACTACCTTTTCAGCTCATAGTGCTGTTCGACTGACCAAGTTAAGACCGATTTGGTGGTGGGATGTCGCATTTATATTGAAAAAGCCCCCGGCATCCCCACGGGGTTAATTTTCATTTTGACTACGAATCGCCAACGCACAAAAACAATAAGAACGCGTATTCAACCTACAAGATAAGACGTTAACTTTCGGCTTACCTGCCTTTGCCAATCTACAACACGCGCACACACACACACACCCACACATGGACAAAAATAAAAATATTTCCCCGAGTGGAAGAAAATGACCGAAACATAAGATATGTAACCCCCTTTTATTTTCATTGCCGCGATGGTATTGCTGTTGAACATACTGACCGATTGGTCTTAGGTGCGCACTTAAAACGATTCTTTCCCTTTATTACCTTGTCAGTTTTTCTTTGTTTTGTTTTTGTTGTTTGTTTTTCGTTTTTGCTTTCACACTATTTTACAGTTAGGCGCTCACTAGAAAACCTACACATATATGGTAACCACAAGCCGACCACAAAACCTACACATATATGGTAACCACAAGCCGACCACAAAACCTACATATATATGGTAACCATAAGCCGACCACAAAACCTACATATATACGGTAACCATAAGCCAACCACAAAAGCTGCATTTATACGGTAATCATAAGCCGACCACAAAACCTGCACTATACAGTAATCATAAGCCGACCACAAAACCTACACTATACAGTAATCATAAGCCAACCACAAAAACCACTATACGGTAATCATAAGCCGACCACAAAACCTGCACTATACAGTAATCATAAGCCGACCACAAAACCTGCACTATACAGTAATCATAAGCCGACCACAAAAATCACACTATACAGTAATCATAAACCGACCACAAAACCTGCACTATACAGTAATCATAAGCCGACCACAAAAATCACATATACAGTAATCATAAACCGACCACAAAACCTGCACTATACAGTTATAAGCCTACCACAAAAATCACAACTATACAGTAATCATAAACCGACCACAAAAATCACACTATACAGTAATCATAAACCGACCACAAAACCTGCACTATACAGTTATAAGCCGACCACAAAACCTACACTATACAGTTATAAGCCGACCACAAAACCTGCACTATACAGTTATAAGCCTACCACAAAAATCACACTATACAGTAATCATAAGCCGACCACAAAAATCACACTATACAGTAATCATAAACCGACCACAAAACCTGCACTATACAGTTATAAGCCTACCACAAAACCTGCACTATACAGTTATAAGCCTACCACAAAACCTGCACTATACAGTTATAAGCCTACCACAAAACCTGCACTATACAGTAATCATAAGCCGACCACAAAAAAAAACCACTATACAGTAATCATAAGCCAACCACAAAAATCACACTACAGTGAAACCCGGCTATATTGAAGTGGGCTATATTGAAATCCCGGCTATATAGAAGAATTTTTCAGGTCCCGGCCGAAGCTCTACTTTTTCTTTGTTAAAAAATGTTGGCTACATTGAAGTCGGCTATATTGAAATCCCGGCTATATTGAACCAAAAATTCAGCCCACGGGACGTTTTTACCCGGCTATATTAAATGTTTGCTCCAAAGATTTTTTTTAACTTTATTTTTAAGAACAATGACTGCGCGGGCGCCGAATGATATGATACGCCTCTCACAGCGCAATCAGTTGAGGAAGGGGAGAGGCCAGATCAGCATCAACTTTCGAGTCAGGAGGTCTGATAACAATTACGGTCTAACAATGCCGCGGGCCTCTGAGCCACGCCATGTAGTCTTGTGGTGCGTAGATCTCCCCGACTTAATTTCTCTTGTTCATGCGAGTACAGTAGTTTCCCTTTGTACACTAGCAAAAATGGCTGCAAAACAAAAAAGGGCGAGTGACAATTAAAAGAAAAATCGAGCTTATTCAGAAGCTGGAAACTGGCTGCAAAAAAAGAAAGGAAGTAGCTGAGGAATATGGAATTTCGGCAGGTTGTGTGACCAAGATTATGAAAGAAAAAGAAACATTGAAAAGTCTTTACTACAGCGGAGAAATAGATCCAAAAATCCAGACCACATAGAGTAGCTCGACAGGAAGAAATAGAGCATGCACTTCTTCAGTGGTTCAAAGGTGCCAGGAGTAATGCCATTCCTATAAGTGGGCCTGTGCTGAAGACGAAAGCTGAAGAGTTTGCAAAGAAAACTCGGCTTAAATGACTGGGAGTGCACGAACGGTTGGCTTGGCCGATTCAACAAGCGACACATCATCAACTGCCGAAAAGTGTGCGGCGAACGTGAAAGCGTAGATGAAGTGTCCACAGATGCATGGGTTAGCGAAGTGCTGACCCCAACTCTTCAAAAGTATAAGGAGAAGGACATCTTCAACATGGATGAATGCGCTCTATTCTTCCGTATGCTGCCTGATAGAACCTTTGAGTTCAAATCTAAGAAGTGCCATGGAGGAAAGCAGTCTAAGGAAAGAGTAACTGTGAGTCTTTGCTGTAACATGGACGGGTCAGAGAAACAGTCGCTTTTGGTCATCGGGAAGTTTGCCAAACCCCGGTGCTTCAAAGGCATTGAGTTGCCACTTCGCTATACATCGAACAAGAAAGCCTGGATGACATCCGACCTATTCGAGAAGTGGTTGCGCGATTTTGACCGGTCCATGGACAGTGCAAACCGAAAGGTCTTACTTGTGATCGACAATTGCACTGCTCATGTCAAAGTTCAAGGCCTCCTGGCAACAGAAGTGCTTTTCCTCCCACCAAATGCCACATCCAAACTCCAACCTTTGGACTGTGGTGTGATCAAGAATTTGAAATTCTTCTACAGGTGAGTACGTGTGTGTGTGTGTGTGTGTGTGTGTGTGTGTGTGTGTGTGTGTGTGTGTGTGTGTGTGTGTGTGTGTGTGTGTGAGTGTGTGTGTGTGTGTGAGTGTGTGTGTGTGTGTGTGAGCTCTCTTTCCCACTCTCACATACACTCTCTCTCACACACACACACACACACACACACACACACACACACACACACACACACACACACTCACAATCACTCACAATCACTCACACACATACACACTCACACACATTTGAAATTCTTCTACAGGTGAGTACGTGTGTGTGTGTGTGTGCGCTCTTTCTCTCTCTTTCCCTCTCTCACGTACACACACATACACACACTCTCTCTCTCACACACACACACACACACACACACACACACACACACACACACCCCACACACCACACACCACACACACACACACACACACACACACACACACACACACACACACACTCACTCACAATCACTCACACACTAGCACACAATTAAGGTTTGAAATTGGTATTTTTTCAGAACACGGATGCTCTCCAGGCTCATTCTTCACGTTGATTCAGGCCTGCCCTTGGGCGAGTTCAGCGTCACCCTCCTCGATGCCGTCAGGAACCTGAAGCACGCATGGGACAATGTCAGACCATCCACAGTCCGAAACTGTTTCCGGAAAGCAGGATTTAATCGAAGTGACCTTGATGAAGGAGAAGCCTGCACCGAGATGCCATGCGACGTGGGAGCTGACATTGAGCCGCTCCTGTTACGACTCTACAAGGAGCTGGATGTGTCCCTGGAAGAGTTTTGTGACGTTGACAATGATGTTGCTACATGCGCGGTTCCTTCAACAGAAGACATCTTGTCCTCACTTAGCTCTACCAGAGGTGACACCGATGAGACCATCAACGACAAAAACGACTCTGATGGGGATGACTGTGGGGAGCAACCTCCGTCTATCTCAAAGCTGGAGGCTTTGTCTGCTCTTTCAACTATTGAGCTGTATCTGTTGCAAACGGGAGCAAATGAAGAGATCAGAAGAGGACTTCAAAAATTCAGCGGTCAATTGGAACATTTGCTTCTAACAACTTCCACAATACAAAGCAGAATCAGATTTCTTTTCGTCACCATCAAAGCCTGAACAGGCAAGTCATTCATTCACTTGGAGCCATTCCACTTCTCCCCCCTCAACCAGTAAGGACACGCCTCGTCCGTCAGCCAGTAAGGACACGCCTCGTCCGTCAGCCAGTAAGGACACGCCTCGTCCGTCAGCCAGTAAGGACACGCCTCGTCCGTCAACCAGTAAGGACACGCCTCGTCCGTCAGCCAGTAAGGACATGCCTCGTCCATCAACCAGTAAGGACACGCCTCGTCCATCAACCAGTAAGGACACGCCTCGTCCATCAACCAGTAAGGACATGCCTCGTCCATCAACCAGTAAGGACACGCCTCGTCCGTCAGCCAGTAAGGACACGCCTCGTCCGTCAACCAGTAAGGGTTCCACCAGGCATACAACAGATGACTCTTTCGTGTTTTTTGACAATCTTGCAACACTGATCAAAGATGCATCATCCTACGAGGAACTTGAGAACATTGTTGCTGCAGAAACGCTTTCCTTGTTCGCACAAACGCCCATACCTGCCAGAAAAACCAAACGTGGACTATGTGTCCCTCGAGCTGTATCCTGATGATGCTTCGCAGTGTCTTCCAGTGCAGGTGCGTGGTGACGGAAATTGTCTGCCGCGGTGCGGGTCTCTCCTAGCATATGGAGATGAAGATCACACTGAGATGCGGGTCCGTATCATTTTTGAGATGGTTCAAAATTCAGACCTGTATCTTTCTGATGATTTCCTTGCATCGGGGACGGATCTTCAGAATTTGGTGAAGACTTACATCTCATACTCAGACCAGACATTTTCCATCAACGTTACGGAAGAAGACATGAAAAACCTTTTTCAGAATGACGTGATGAACTGCCGATGCCCAGGAGCCTACATGAGTATGTGGGGAATCCATGGTTTGAGTAGTGTACTGGGTGTGCCTGTCCAGTCTGTGTACCCACAGTATGGAGGTTTCAATGTTAGAAAGGACCTCCATAGAGTTGTGCAGCCTCGCATCTGTCGACAAAGTGAGATCAACACTTCCCAGGAAAGCTTGCCGACTATCATGTGGACGTCCTGTCTGGGGAAAGAAACCTGCGTCAACCTGTGTACCATACTTTTGAACCGCGTGTCTGTCAGTGCTGATCCGAAACTTTCGGAAAGGGTTATCAACATAGCTTAATGGCATGATGGCCTTCTTGTGTGTGTGTGTGTGTGTAGGGGTGGGTGGGTGGGGTATTTTTTCCGTATTCGACATTGAACTTTTGAACAGCAGTTATGTAATTTTTTCTTGAAATGTTTAATGTGTCTCGTATTCAGAGAGATTCAGTTCAGTTTTCGCTTTTCAAGGATGCTACATTGCCTATGGAACACTCCGTCGACGCGATACCACAGGTACAAAGGTCCAGACGATGCTGTCTTTTTTTGCTTTCAGATACACCGGACATATGTCTTCTTTTTCATTAAAGTTTTAATCAAATGCTTAATTTGGCGTTGGTCTGATAGTGTGAATGGCTCTGTGTGTTTGTGTGTGTAAGGGAGGGGGGGGGGGCGTGCGTGTGTGTGAGTGTGTGTCCGTGTGTGTGTGTGTGAATGTGCGTGTGTGTGTGTGTGTGTGTGTGTGTGTGTGTGTGTGTGTGTGTGTGTGTGTGTGTGTGTGTGTGTGTGTGTGTGTGTGTGTGTAGAAAAAAAGCAAGGAGGCTCGAAGAACAACAGCCAACAGGTGAAAGATTAATGGGAATATATCTCACATCAAACGCAATGTGTGGACACGGAAATAAGAACCTATAGTGGAAAAAAAAGTTCGGTTATATTGAATTTCTGAAGGAACAAGGAGGGAAATTCAATATAACCGAGAATTGGCTATATTGAAGTTCCGGCTATATTGAAGGTCTTCCCGGGTCCCGTGCCACTTCAATATAGCCGGGTTTCACTGTATACAGTAATCGTAAGCCGACCACAAAACCTGCACTATACAGTAATCATAAGCCGACCACAAAACCTGCACTATAATCATAAGCCGACCACAAAACCTGCACTATACAGTAATCATAAGCCGACCACAAAACCTGCACTATACAGTAATCGTAAGCCGACCACAAAACCTGCACTATACAGTAATCATAAGCCAACCACAAAACCTGCACTATACAGTAATCATAAGCCGACCACAAAACTTGCACTATACAGTAATCGTAAGCCGACCACAAAACCTGCACTATACAGTAATCATAAGCCGACCACAAAACCTGCACTATACAGTAATCGTAAGCCGACCACAAAACCTGCACTATACAGTAATCATAAGCCGACCACAAAAATCACACTATACGGTAATCATGGGATGATGTCTTTGAGCCCCCGTCTCATTGGGCCCCCCGTCTCATTGGGCCCCCCGTCTCATTGGGCCCCCATCTCTTTGGGTCCCCGTCTCATTGTGCCCCCAAGTCTATATATGACCTTTCAGGGTCAACGTAATTGTCACTGACAGCTAAATAGGCCAAAATGATCAATGCATACATACATACATACATACATATACATACTGACAGACTGACGGGCTCGTTTCAAGCTCACACGCAAAACGCACGTTGTTTATGGAGTTTTACCTATACTCAAAACTATATGGTAGCTGGAATGCATTTGTGTGGTCATTTTGAGTTGGTGCGACATTTTGGGTCGATGCGACATTTTGGGCCTCTACTAAACATAAGTTTTAATAAAATTGCCTAGCAGTTTTCTCTGGGTGCTATTCCACACATTTTCAATCAATCAAACACACACACACACACACACACACACACACACACACACACACACATTTGCAGCAGCAGGGAACATAATTATCTTGTTTATTATGCTGGGGGCCCAATGACACGTTTTCTTTATTACTACAGAAAAGTGTGGCGGCCCAATGAGACGGGGGCCCAATGAGACGGGGACCCAATGAGACGGGGGCTAAAATAGATGGGGGGCTCAAAGGGACGGGGGGCTCAAAGGGACGGGGGCCCAAAGAGACGGGGACCCAATGAGACGGGGGCCCAAAGGGCAAACCCCGTAATCATAAGCCGACCACAAAAATCACACTATACAGTAATCATAAGCAGACCACAAAAATCACACTATACAGTAATCATAAGCCGACCACAAAACCTGCACTATACAGTAATCATAAGCCAACCACAAAAATCACACTATACAGTAATGATAAGCCGACCACAAAACCTGCACTATACAGTAATCATAAGCCGACCACAAAACCTGCACTATACAGTAATCATAAGCCGACCACAAAACCTGCACTATACAGTAATCATAAGCAGACCACAAAAATCACACTATACAGTAATCATAAGCCGACCACAAAAATCACACTATACAGTAATCATAAGCAGACCACAAAAATCACACTATACAGTGATCATAAGCCGACCACAAAACCTGCACTATACAGTAATCATAAGCAGACCACAAAACCTGCACTATACAGTGATCATAAGCAGACCACAAAAATCACACTATACAGTGATCATAAGCAGACCACAAAAATCACACTATACAGTAATCATAAGCAGACCACAAAACCTGCACTATACAGTAATCATAAGCAGACCACAAAAATCACACTATACAGTAATCATAAGCCGACCACAAAAATCACACTATACAGTAATCATAAGCCGACCACAAAAATCACACTATACAGTAATCATAAGCATACGACAAAACCTGCACTATACGGTAATCATAAGCAGACCACAAAACCTACATTTATACGGTAATCATAAGCAAACGACAAAACCCACACTATACAGTAAACGTAAGCCGACTAAAAAACAAAACAAAAACAGGCTACATTTACATCTACGTTGTACAGACTTTGTTGCGTAGGGAACCAGAGACGAGCAACTTTTTAGCGTAAAATATAGACTAGGTAAAACAGTCTAAATATGGCCTCAGGGCCTGGCCAGCTCATGGGTTTACGTGCAGGCGTTTAAGGCTTGTGCCACGGTCACAATACACGTAGCACCCGTGACGTTAGTGCATATGGAATTCGCTCCGAGCGCAGACGTCATCTGCGAAACTGAAACTAAAATTGAATTGCGTGGGTTAAAAAAAAGTACGTGTTATACATAAAATCCATACGTCATGTTATAAGTTTACGATTTTCTACCCAGCAAAGTGGGAAAGGATAAGGTAGAGGATGTAGTTGGACCTCATGGCCTTGGTACACAAAATGAAAGGGGAGGGAAACGTAGAATGGGCACAGATGAACGAGTTCATAGTAGGAAACACCTGGTTTGAGCAGCGTAATAGAAGAAAACGGACTTAAACGAGTCCAGGAGATAATACCAAAAACCAGATACGCAGATAACACCGTGCCAATTGCGGAAAGTGAAAGGGACCTACAAAACCTTTTGAATATACTTTAAATAGAAAGCAAAGGTAAGGGGTTGGAACTAAACAGCAGGAAGACTGAAGTCATGGTGATCTGTAAAAAACATGAAATCCCCTCATGCAAAATAACGGCGAACGGCAAAACCTTGAGACAGGTTGATAAGTTTAAATACCTGGGAACGATCATTTCACCAGACGGCAGATGCACATCAGAAATAGTAGAATCGGCCAAGCCGAAACATTCAAGAAAATGGAAAGCATTCTTGCCAACAAATGCCTTTCAATTATCAGTAAGAGTGTTCTGGAATGTTATATCGAACCAATACTGTTGTACGGTTGCGAGGTGTGGACAGTCAACAAGCAAAGCCAGAACAAGGTTGAGGCAGCCGAGATGGTTTCTAAGGAGGATGTTGAGAGTTCCATGGACAGCAAAGAAAACCGAGACAGTCTTGATGGAGGCAGACACAAGTAGATCATTCATACGGAAGATTACGAAAAGGCAGGCAACATCCATAGGCCATTTTATGAGGAAAGGGGAATTGGAACACCTGGTCACAACTGGAAAGCTGGGGGGAAGGAGAGCACCGGGTAGACCCGGAGAGAAGATACTAGACGGACTTGCAGTGTGGCTGAAGACAGGGAGGGTGGAAGAGATGCTTGAGGCAACAAGAGACAGATGGAAGTCCATAATCGCCAACGCCATGCTGCAAGGCACCTGATGATGATGATTAAGTATAATATACGACATTCGCGATGGGTTTTTTTAAACAGGCGAGAAGTTTTGCAAACTTTTTTTCACTGTTCCAACAATTGTGTCATGACCAAACATCAGCCCCTTTAACACGACAACGTGTTAAGGTTAGAACGGGGTTAAGGTTAGTAGTGGTTATTATTACTTTTTTCACGTTAGATTCGGCGCGACATTTGTTCGGGCACAGTTGTCGGAACCACAAACGCCATTCACCTGACGTTATCAGAACGGCACTGAGAAAATTCATATGATAATGAGGTCATACATACTGTTTTTCAAAACTTGCTGGCGATCAGCATATTCGTCATCATCATCATGTGCCCTGCCGCATGGCGTTGGCGACCATGGACCTCCAGCCATCTCTTTTCTCGTTGCCCCCAGCATCTCCCCCACCCTCCTCGTCCCCAGCCACTCTGCAAGTCCGTCCAGCATTTTCTCCCTGGGTCTACCTGGTGCTATTTCCCTCCAGCTTTCCTGTTGTGACCAGGTGCTCCAAATCCCCCTTCCTCATAAAATGGCCTATAAATGTTGCCCGTCTTTTCCTAATCTTCCTTATGAGTGATCTACTTGTGTCTGCCTCCATCAAGACTGTCGTTTTCTCTGCTGTCCATGGAACTTTCAACATTCTTCTTAGAAATCACATCTCGGCTGCCTCAATCTTGTTCGGCCTTTGCTTGTTGACTGTCCACGCCTCGCAACTGTACAACAGTATCGGTTCTATATAACATTCCAGAACTCATCCTGATGTTAATTGATAGGCATTTGTTGGTAAGAATGCTTTCCATCTTGATTGTTTTGGCTTTGCCGATTCGGCTAGCTATTTCCGATGTGCATCTGCCGTCTGGTGAAATGATCGTTCCCAGGTATTTAAACTGAACCTGTCTCAAGGTTGTGCCGTTTGCTGTTATTTTGCATGAGGGGATTTCATGTTTTTTACAGATCACCATGACTTCAGTCTTCCTGCTGTTTAGTTCCACCCCTTACCTTTGCTTTCTATTTAAAGTTTTTCACAAGGTTTTGTAGGTTCCTTTCACTTTCTGCAATTAGCACGGTGTCATCTGGGTATCGAATGTTGTTTACCATTGTCCCTCCAACCTTTAATCCATGGTCTTCCTCTAGGTTTCTCATGTTTTCGCTGTAAAGTGAAAACAGATCTGGTGACAAAACACAACCCTGTCTGACTCCTCTTTTGATGTTTTGGAAAGAGCTTATATCGTTTTTTATTCTCATTGCAGCTATTTGTTCCCAGTATATATTTCTGATTATTCGTAGATCTTTTCCATCACTATTGAGTCTTTCTAATTGGTTGATCAATTCTTCGTGTCTGACTCGATCAAAAGCCTTGGTATACTCACAAAGCATAAATATAAATCCTTGTTCACCTCGACCGACCTCTCCATTATAGTTCTTAGGATGTATATGGCATCAATAGTTCCTTTCCCTTCCACAAATCCACACTGTTCATCTGCTATTTCTCTTTCGATTCTATTCCTTATGATTTTTAATAGGATCTTGGTTACATGACTGAAACTGAAACTGATTGTGCGATGGAGTTCGCATTCTATAGCCCCTGTCTTCTTTGGAAGTGCAATGAAAATTGATTTTGACATATCTTTGGGGATTTTTCCAGTGTCGTAAATTTCATTCAGGAGGACTTATTTTTTCTATACCGAATTCCTCCAGGGCTTCAATCATCTCTGTGGTAATGTTGTCTGGTCCTGGGGCTTTTCTTGGTTTTTGTCTTTTTCAATGCTGCTCTACGTTCATCTTTCATTATGGGTGGTCCTTCAAAGTTCTTTCTTATGTGTTCTGCGTTTCTGTCATCTTCAAAAAGGTCTTTAGTGTACTCTCCCCATCTGTCTAATATTGTCTTTCCATGCTATGCTAGATACAGACTGAAAAAAGCCAAATAATGTTTGTACAAAACAATCACCAATGCCAATTAACACTAAGAACGGCCTTGTACAAATGACCAATGCCAATCAACTCTAAGAACGACCTTGTACAAATGACCAATGCCAATCAACTCTAAGAACGACCTTGTACAAATGACCAATGCCAATTAACACTAAGAACGACCTTGTACAAATGACCAATGCCAATTAACTCTAAGAACGACCTTGTACAAATGACCAATGCCAATTAACACTAAGGACGACCTTGTACAAATGACCAATGCCAATTAACACTAAGGACGACCTTGTACAAATGACCAATGCCAATCAACTCTAAGGACGACCTTGTACAAATGACCAATGCCAATCAACTCTAAGGACGACCTTGTACAAATGACCAATGCCAATCAACTCTAAGGACGACCTTGTACAAATGACCAATGCCAATCAACTCTAAGAACGACCTTGTACAAATGACCAATGCCAATCAACACTAAGGACGACCTTGTACAAATGACCAATGCCAATTAACACTAAGAACGACCTTGTACAAATGACCAATGCCAATTAACACTAAGGACGACCTTGTACAAATGACCAATGCCAATCAACTCTAAGGACGACCTTGTACAAATGACCAATGCCAATTAACTCTAAGAACGACCTTGTACAAATGACCAATGCCAATTAACACTAAGGACGACCTTGTACAAATGACCAATGCCAATCAACACTAAGGACGACCTTGTACAAATGACCAATGCCAATTAACACTAAGAACGACCTTGTACAAATGACCAATGTCAATTAACACTAAGGACGACCTTGTACAAATGACCAATGCCAATTAACACTAAGGACGACCTTGTACAAATGACCAATGTCAATTAACACTAAGAACGACCTTGTACAAATGACCAATGCCAATTAACTCTAAGAACGACCTTGTACAAATGACCAATGCCAATTAACACTAAGAACGACCTTGTACAAATGACCAATGCCAATTAACACTAAGAACGTCCTTGTACAAATGACCAATGCCAATTAACTCTAAGAACGACCTTGTACAAATGACCAATGCCAATTAACACTAAGAACGACCTTGTACAAATGACCAATGTCAATTAACACTAAGAACGACCTTGTACAAATGACCAATGCCAATTAACACTAAGAACGACCTTGTACAAATGACCAATGCCAATTAACACTAAGGACGACCTTGTACAAATGACCAATGTCAATTAACACTAAGAACGACCTTGTACAAATGACCAATGCCAATTAACACTAAGGACGACCTTGTACAAATGACCAATGCCAATTAACACTAAGAACGACCTTGTACAAATGACCAATGCCAATTAACATTAAGAACGGCCTTGTACAAATGACCAATGCCAATTAACACTAAGAACGACCTTGTACAAATGACCAATGCCAATTAACACTAAGAACGACCTTGTACAAATGACCAATGCCAATTAACACTAAGAACGACCTTGTACAAATCACTAATGCCAATTAACACTAAGAACGACCTTGTACAAATGACCAATGCCAATTAACACTAAGAACGGCCTTGTACAAATGACCAATGCCAATTAACACTAAGAACGACCTTGTACAAATCACTAATGCCAATTAACTCTAAGAACGACCTTGGGTCTATTCGTATCAAATGCTAATTGTGTACACTAAGCGCCTACATTTGCTCTAACCGATGTTTTTGTAACCTTAACGCATGGCATGGCCACTTTTTGTGGAGTTCTCGCTTTTTCCCCCAAGACGTCGATTTGCCTCGCTTGTTCCCCAGTTATCACTGTTCATAAAGACTGACTTCATATCGGCCATTTTCTCAGATTAAACGAGACATGGAAATTATGCTGTTTGTTCCCTATTCTCTTATGTTGTTTGATACTAGACATGGAAATTATGCCGTTTGTTCCCTATTTTGTTGTTTGATACTAGACATGGACATTACGCTGTTTGTTCCCTATTTTGTTGTTTGATACTAGACATGGAAATTATGCTGTTTGTTCCCTATTTTGTTGTTTGATACTAGACATGGAAATTATGCCGTTTGTTCCCTATTTTGTTGTTTGATACTAGACATGGAAATTATGCCGTTTGTTCCCTATTTTCTTATGTTGTTTGATACTAGACATGGAAATTATGCTGTTTGTTCCCTATTTTGTTGATACTAGACATGGAAATTATGCCGTTTGTTCCATATTTTGTTGTTTGATACTAGACATGGAAATTATGCTGTTTGTTCCCTATTTTCTTATTGCGTTGATTGATACTAGACATGGAAATTATGCTGTTTGTTCCCTATTTTGCTGTTTGACACTAGACATGGAAATTATGCTGTTTGTTCCCTATTTTGTTGTTTGATACTAGACATGGAAATTATGCTGTTTGTTCCCTATTTTGTTGTTTGATACTAGACATGGAAATTATGCTGTTTGTTCCCTATTTTCTTATGTTTGATACTAGACATGGAAATTATGCTGTTTGTTCCTTATGTTGTTTGATACTAGACATGGAAATTATGCTGTTTGTTCCCTATTTTGTTGTTTGATACTAGACATGGAAATTATGCTGTTTGTTCCCTATTTTGTTGTTTGATACTAGACATGGAAATTGTGCTGTTTGTTCCCTATTTTCTTATTGTGTTGTTTGATACTAGACATGGAAATTATGCTGTTTGTTCCTTATTTTGTTGTTTGATACTAGACATGGAAATTATGCTGTTTGTTCCTTATTTTGTTGATACTAGACATGGAAATTATGCTGTTTGTTCCCTATTTTGTTGTTTGATACTAGACATGGAAATTATGCTGTTTGTTCCTTATTTTGTTGTTCGATACTATACATGGAAATTATGCTGTTTGTTCCCTATTTTCTTATTTTGTCGTTTGATACTAGACATGGAAATTATGCTGTTTGTTCCCTATTTTCTTATTTTGTTGTTTGATACTAGACATGGAAATTATGCTGTTTGTTCCCTATTTTCTTATTTTGTTGTTTGATACTAGACATGGAAATTATGCTGTTTGTTCCCTATTTTCTTATTTTGTTGTTTGATACTAGACATGGAAATTATGCTGTTTGTTCCATTTTGTTTGATACTAGACATGGAAATTATGCTGTTTGTTCCTTATTTTGTTGTTTGATACTAGACATGGAAATTATGCTGTTTGTTCCCTATTTTGTTGTTTGATACTAGACATGGAAATTATGCTGTTTGTTCCCTATTTTGTTGTTTGATACTAGACATGGAAATTATGCCGTTTGTTCCATATTTTGTTGTTTGATACTAGACATGGAAATTATGCTGTTTGTTCCCTATTTTGTTGTTTGATAGTAGACATGGAAATTATGCTGTTTGTTCCTTATTTTGTTGTTTGATACTAGACATGGAAATTATGCCGTTTGTTCCATATTTTGTTGTTTGATACTAGACATGGAAATTATGCTGTTTGTTCCTTATTTTGTTGTTTGACACTAGACATGGAAATTATGCCGTTTGTTCCTTATTTTGTTGTTTGATACTAGACATGGAAATTATGCTGTTTGTTCCTTATTTTGTTGTTTGATACTAGACATGGAAATTATGCCGTTTGTTCCATATTTTGTTGTTTGATACTAGACATGGAAATTATGCTGTTTGTTCCATATTCTCTTATGTTTGATACCTGTTCTTTGTCTTACGTTTATGTTTGACAAAGGTCAGTTGGTCACAAATTTGTGTTCGTCTTGTCCGTTATACTGAATACACATTTCCATTCCGTTTTCATTTTTTTCCCGATTCCTTAATGTGTATAATGTATATTACATTCGTACAACCTTAACGTGTATATCAGATTCGTACTATCCGATGGCTTTGTGTAATTTTGAGACGCAAATTGTAAGACCGCTTTATATGTAGCCTCAGCGTATTAACGTAATAACGAGCGTTTTGTGTTAAACGTTGCCTTACAGTCTACAGTATAAGCCACCTAACAAAATTTAAAAAATAAAACAGTCACTCACGCACGCATATAGCCTCTCCTTCCCCAACACACATGATTGAGAAATGGTGATGGAGGAAATTTCTACCGCAGATTTTCCAGAAAGTGGGGATACTAGTTATACTGAAAGCGCTCTCGACATCCCCACGGGGGTACAGACAGTAAATGCCATACACGACGTCGATTCATATTCCACTACGAATTAACAAATTTACTCGCTTATCACATCCCCACCCAAACCAAAACACACACAATACACTTATTTTAACCTATTTAAATGAAAAATGATAAAGGACCAAGACATCCATGTTGAAACATCTATATACCCAGTAAGTTTTAAAAAAGAGGAATGTAGTCGCCATTTTCCTGGAGTCGTCTAGTCGCCATTTTCCTGGAGTCGTCGTTGTCGCCATTTTCCTGGAGTCGTCTAGTCGCCATTTCCCTGGAGTCTCCGTTTTCCTCAATCCGCCATTTTCTTGGAATCGTCTAGTCGCCATTTACCTGGAGTCGTCGTAGTCGCCATTTTCCTGGAGTCTCCATTTTCCTGGAGTCTCCCTTTTCCTCAATCCGCCATTTTCCTGGAGGAGTCGTAGTCGTTAACCTGGAGTCGTAGTCGTTAACCTGGAGTCGTAGTCGCCGTTCACCCACAGTCGCCGTTTTCCCGCCTTGCCGTAGTCGCCATTTCCCTGCAGTACATATACAAATAGTTTGTGGGCTGCACCTTTCATTAGCACTTTAATAATTCAGGGGCCCTTTACGTGCACAGCTAATATTAAACCCAACCATTAAGACTAATCAGTTTTCGAGGTGTGAATGCTTGATTTTACGTTTGCATAAGCATAATATATAAGCCACGATGGCCGACATAGTTTACAGGATCTTTAACATTATTTTGCTTTACATGTGTCTGTTGTCTCATCTTTTATAAACAGGCTGGGTAAGAGAAGATAGTTTCCTCTGAAAATTGGCCGGGGTCCAGGGGCAACATCCCTGATGGGGGTCTGGGGGCGAAGCTGAAGAATTTCTGTAATTTTGAGGCATTATAGATGCATTTCCTGATGGCAAATACAATAATTCAGTAATATTTCCTCTGGAAAAAAAATTCCCCTCTGAAACTAGGAGTTCATCCGCTGAAATTAGTGGATCCGCTGAGAGTTAGCCAGCCTGTATAAAGCACTTGTGGTTCATCTGTTTTGATCATAACGTTAGTTGATATGCCCTTCCCTCGTTTGTTCATTCTTCCTTTCTTTTCTTTGATCCTATAAAAGGGGAAGTTAAAGTCTCTACCATCTCACTCCCCTAGAACCCCAGGGTTATGGCACTATCTAGGTAGAACCTCAGGACCTGGCCAGCTCATGGGTTTGTGTGCAGGCTTAAGACTTGTGCCGTGATCATTTTGGATCTTCATCACATGGCACCTGTGACGTTAGTGCATGTGAAATTCATTCCGAGCACGAAGACGTCATCTTGAGAACTTGGAATTAGAATTTGATTCTATGACTATAGAATATATGTACTTTTTTACACTACTGTTGGGATTGTCAATCGTTTACTGTTATTTTTTCTTTAAAGCCCAGCCGACTGCGTAGAGCCATATCAGGGCTATAACCCATTTCAAAACATACTTCAACAAGGGGAAAAGTACACAATGCATTCGCGCACACATCTAAGGATTATGCCCCTGGAATCGACCATTCCAATTTATCGCACAGGGGATATGGAAAACACCTTAACTCACATTGAACATTACCGATGGCACTTAAATATAAAAACGGCCCTACATTACCTAAATTGCTTTTGCGTATCGCATTTCCCTACAGTCAAAAACCCACTTTATACATGTACACAATTATCAATCCTTACAGAAAGTACGTAAGACTTTTAACACATACAGGTCAATGGACCAAAGGCAGAAATTAAAGAAATGAAAAAGGAAAGGAACAAGAGCGACAAAAGATGAAAATTTCAAGCACATAATTTCCAGAAGGTGGGGATTTAATATACTGAAAGAGCCCCTGGTATCTCCACAGGGCCGTTGTTAAGGGCTGACGTGTACTTGCTTTACATATGTAACAGGGAAACGCCTAACCAACTACACATAGAAATCAGTGTTTTATTACAATTTCCCTTTGTCACCGTGTTACGGTTCATCTCCGTTCATCTTGTGACAGTTCATCCGTTTCACCCCTCCCTCGGTTGTGGTACCTTCTTGTATATTTGTGCTTTTTTTTAATATAAATGGTATAGGTGTAGAGAAGATAGGACCATCTGTAAACATCCAATGGGACCCAATGATACTATCCTTTAATACGCGTTTTTAATTTAAGGGGCATATTCGATCATACAAATGAATTCGGTACTAGCAGGTCTGCCATTAAACAGAACACTACACTCGTTGCCATTTACACCTGCAATATTTCACAATACATACAATATTTACATTTTAACAACTCCTACGGTATTTTGCCTTTTCACACACCTACTGGTATGTCACGTTTTACAAACTTATCTGGGCAAGCCTATAGCTTCAGTGTAATCATCTGAACCACTTACCTGTCTCAAAACTCAGGTGTCTCGAAGACAACATGCAACTGACATGACGTGACGGCGTCCTTTATGTGACGTCGTCCCGATGTCATGACGTCGTCCTCGACGACGAACAGACGTGGTCCCTGGTGATGTGATCCTTGATGACGTGGATCTCAGTGTGGTCCTTGGTGTGGTTCTAGTTACCCGAAGATGTTCTCCCTTCAAAAGTGTTCCCATGTTTTTTGCTCCGAACCGTAGTTCTTGTAGTTTTAGAAGGCTGAAATGTCCCGACACTTGTAGACTAAGATCCATACTCTTGTCCTTGCCTCGATAACGAAACATCGACGTCCTCGATGGTCGTTCAGATTGGTTCAGTTCAGGACTACAATAATCTTGGGGTTTTCTTTTTTTCTTGGGGGGGGGGGGGGGTTATTGTAGCGTCGTGTCCAAGTCTGCATACAGAGTCAGGCAACACTGCTGGTAGACACCGAGATGGGGCAGTGGGTTTTAGTCTGGACAGGATGAACATGGGATGGAACTGTACAAGATCAGTGGGACTGGATGTGAAAAGGAAGGGGAGCGGGGTGAGCGGCAAGTTAGGCGCAGACAGGATCAAGTGAGGACGAGGTGGGTCAGGACTGAGGATGGACTGGGGAGTGGGGATCCAGCTTCAGATATTCCATAAGTCCCAGTCTGTTTTTCCCCAAATGTTTTGCGTCCTGTACTGCTTCAGTCTTTGGAGACAGGGAGATGCTTGGTCTGCCGATCTTTTTGTTTGCTGTGGCGTTTTCGTCGTCTTTCTGGTGACTTGTCTTTTGGGAGGGGTCGGGAGGATTTAAGGGAGGGGCTGAGTGGGCTGGAAGGACAAGACTTCAGTAAAGAAACAGATGAATAGAAGGGATGAACGGAAAGAAAAAGAAAAGACATGTTACTGTTCTGAATACTGGAGCGACTTACTAATCTAACACAAAAACGCATGAAAATGAATAGGAAAACTCCGCATTACAACTATCAGGAAAACGGTCACCATCATGTCAGCATCATGAAAAGACAAAGATGGACTGGGCACATCATTCCAAGAGAACAGGCTACCATCTTATAGTTATACTGTTTCATATTGCTTACAGCCCAGCCAACTACTAGAGTATCACCCAAATTGCCTTTCTCTGAACACCAGTAGGAAAGAACACCTGGTGACCAACAACAGACCCTACCTTAAGACCCTTAAACACGCACTGTGTAGATGGTCCACAACAGATATGAAGAAACTCTGCCGCTGCCTCATATGCCAACGGGATAATAGTAAGGATGGTCCATCTGACCAATCGAAAGAAAAAGGGACATAATCTACATATAAAAACTGAAGATAATCTGATGTAAAATAGCACGAGAAAACGAAGCGAAGACCATTAGAAGCACCGACCATCCACCTCAGAGAATGTAATACTTTCGAAACAAAGCAGTTACAGCTCAGTTTAAAAAGCCCAGCCGACTGCGTTGAGACATACCAGGGCAAGGAATAGAATCAAAAGAGAAACAGATGAACAGCGTCGATTTGTGGAAGGGAAAGGAACTATTAATGCCATATACACCCTAAGAACTATCAGGTCAATCGAGGTGAACAAGGATTTATATTTATGCTTTGTTGATTATACCAAAACTTTCGATCGGGTAAGACATGAACAATTGATCAACTAGAAAAACTCAATATTGATGGAAAAGATCTACGAATAATCAGAAATATGTATTGGGAACAAACAGCTGCAATGAAAATAAAAAGATAAGCTCTTTCCAAAACACCAAAAGAGTCAGACAGGGTTGTGTTTTGTCACCAGATCTTATTTCACTTTACAGCAAAAACATGAGAAACCTAACTGGAAGACCCTGGATTAAAGGTTGGAGGAAATAAACATTCGATACGCAGATGACACCGTGCAAATTGCAGAAAGTGAAAGGGGCCTACAAAACCTTGTGAATATACTAGAAATAGAAAGCAAACGTAAAGGGTTGGAACTAAACAGCAGGAAGACTGAAGTCATGGTGATCAGTAAAAAAACAAACATGAAATCCCCTCATGCAAAATAACAGCAAACGGCACAACCTTGAGACAGGTTAACTTTAAATAACTGGGAACGATCATTTCACCAGACGGCAGATGTACAGATATAGCCAGCAGAATCGGCAAAGCCAAAACAACATTCAAGATGGAACGCATTCTTACCAACAAATGCCTATCAATTATCAGGAAGAGGGTTCTGGAATGTTATATAGAACCAATACTGTTGTACGATTGCGAGGCGTGGACAGTCAACAAGCAAAGTCAAAACAAGATTGAGGCAGCCGAGATGTTTCTAAAAAGGATGTTGAGAGTTCCATGGACAGCAAAGAAAACAAACGAGACAGTCTTGATGGAGACAGACACAAGTAGATCATTCATAGGGAAGATTAGGAAAAGGCAGGCAACATCCATAGGCCATTTCATGAGGAAAGGGGAATTGGAACACCTGGTTACATTATCGCTGGAGGGAAGGAGAGCACCGGGTAGACCCAGGGAGAAGATACTGGACGGACTTGCAGTGGCTGAAGACGGAGGGTGGAAGAGATGCTTGAGGCACCAAGAGATAGATGTTAGTCCATAATCGCGAACGCCATGCGGCAAGGCACCTGATGATGATCTAAAGATTTACCCCTGGCGCAGACCACTCCGTCTAAATTATCGCACAGGGTTTTCAAAAAACACCTGAACACAAATTTATGCATAACTAAGGACACCAAAACATACGCCAACCACCAATCCCAAGAAAAAGCACGCAAGACCCACCGAACACCCAAGTGAATGGACCAGCCAGCCAGAAAACAGGAAGAAATAGAAGCAAAGGAACAAGGCAGAAACGGACAGAATTCAAATGTAGAACTTAACTTCCAGAAGAATCTAAGCCAAAAGTCCAAGTACTCTGAACTAAAATGTAGATATTTTTTATCTAATGGCATGATAAGCACAATATCAGTTGGGTTCCATGTTATTGTTTCTATATAAAACTTTAATTTTATCTATTTAAAACTATTACGTAAGCGGTAAGGCATACAGGTTTACGTTGTGTTCCGTTTTTTCTTTTTTCCTGGGTTTTCCTTATTTTACGTTATGTTTTGAATTATTTTGTTTGAGGCTTTTTGCTTTCATTATTTTTTTAGTTACTTTTTTGTTTCGTTTTCATTTAGTTTCAGTTAGAGTTTGGATTTGGATTTCAATTTGATGTTTCTTCCAACGCGTGATTTCTACACCGGGCATTTTTTTTTAAAGTGTGGTTCAGTTTTACTTTTTAATTGGTTTGGGTATTTGTTTTAAGGCATTTGTGATGTTCGCATTAGTTTAAGGTTGGTTTTTTATGTTTTCAGATTACGTTTGGTTTTATTGATTACAGGTGTTATTGTTGCTTCAGTTTTGTGTAGTTTTAAAATTTCGCTTCAATGTTTTCTTATTGTTTAAAATCTTAGATTTCGTTTTATGTTTATAATATGCAGATTTCGTTCTATTGTTAAGAATCTTTAGACTGTTTTTTGTTAATGTTTAGATTCGGTTTTAATGTTTAGCTCAGTTTAAGGATAGTTTATACTGGAGTTTACTTTCAGTTTGGGTTAAGTTCGGCTTAAGTTTTGTTTCGGTTTAAATTTAGCTTTTGAGTTTCGTGTTTAGCTTTTGATTTCGAGTTTAGATTTTGAGTTTCGAGTTTAGCTTTTGAGTTTCGAGTTTAGCTTTTAGCTTTTGAGTTTCGAGTTTAGCTTTGAGTTTCGAGTTTAGCTTCTAGTTTCAAGTTTAGCTTCGAGTTTCAAGTTCAGCTTCGAGTTTCAAGTTCAGGTTCGAGTTTCAAGTTTAGCTTCGAGTTTCAGCTTCGAGTTTCAAGTTCAGCTACGAGTTTCAAGTTCGGTATGAGTTTCAAGTTCGGTTTGAGTTTCAAGTTCGGTTCGAGTTTCAAATTCGGTTGAGTTTCAAGTTCAGTTGGAGTTTCAAGTTCGGTTTTGAGTTTCAAGTTCAGTTTGAGTTCTGTTTGTGTTCCAAGATTATTACAAGTTTAGGTTTGGCTTTTAAGTTCATACCTTTAAGTTCATTTTTAGCTTCAGTTTTATCCGTTTTGAATTTAGTTCTGGTTTAAGTTTAGTTTTGGTTTAAGTTTACCTCTGGTTTACGTTTGACTAATTCTGGCTTAAGTTTAGTTTAGTTCTGGCTTAAGTTCAGATTAGTTCTGGCTTAAGTTCAGATTAGTTCTGGCTTAAGTTCAGATTAGTTCTGGCTTAAGTTCAGATTAGTTCTGGCTTAAGCTCTGCTTCATCATCATCATCATGTCGAGCTTGCTCGGCTATCCACGACTTTTCTTCCATCCTTCTGTCAGACAGTACTAAGAGTTTATTCATGGAACCCAACTGATCCTGTTGCTGTCAGTCTTGACATGAATTTACTGAAATTGTCTTTTGAGTTCGTGACGAAGGCTGGTCAGAATCTGAAACCGATTTTTTCTACTCTCGACAGGTAATTTGGCCAAAAACTGCGCATGTCTTGTTTCGTTTACGCGCCTATATCATTTCTAACGGTGAATCACCGTTGGCAGTCGGATAAACAACTAGTACTGAACATTACACGAGTGACTCGAGACAGGCCACCTGACATGGATGTCTGTCAACCAGCAAGCCCTTCCAACTTGCACTAGATCCTCCAGAGCCATGTGAAAGACCACAGCAGCGCCAGATGGAGTAGCAGAACACTACATCCACACTAAGACTACACTACTTTTCCCTCTAGCTGCAGAACGCCAGTTTAATTTCCCCATGCCAGTTACCGGTACAGGTGTAGGTAAAAAAGTAGACCAAGCAACTACAGAAAATGCATCTGGCTCAAGAAGCTTATCGACCCTCCTTTGGCCTGGACAACGGCAGATAACCACTGAAGACACTAGAATTCCCACTCAAAAAAAAAAAACCACCACTACCACCACACACGCGCCTATGGCCTTTGGACCAACCCCACACCAAAGAACATACCATTATGAACAAAAAATAGGGATACACGTACTTCTGTTTATTGTTTAAAGCCCAGCCGACTGCGTAGAGCCATATCAGGGTTATAACCGCTTTAAAACATACAAAACTTTAACAGGAAAAAAGTAGGCCTACACAATGCATTCGTGCACATAAGCTAAAGACACGATCCCGGCGTCGACCACTCCGTCCAATTCATCGCTCAAGGGATTTTAAAAAACAGTCTGAATATAAATTTACCAGGTGGGGGTACTTTCCAGTAGAATGAGACCAACGAACTTATACGTCAAACATTCACCGGCAAAAAAAGTGATTTATTTCATCTGTTCTAAGTATTCATCTCCTGCTGCCACACACTTCTGCATTCGCTCGATCCACTGTAGAAATGCTGCTCTGTAGGCTTCTTTGGGTATATGTGACAGACACTGGAAAACCGCCGTTCCCGAGGCTGTTTTGGCTCTTGAAACTTCTTCCTGCCAGTGATTTTTTCAGATGTGGAAACAGGTAAAAGTCACAGGGTGCAAGGTCTGGGGAGTAAGCAGGATGTGGCAAAGTATGGATGTTCTCGATTGCAAGGTATTCTCGTACGAGCCTCGACTTTTGAGCGGATGCGTTATGAAGAATCTCGATTCCTCTCATGCCTGCGGTTGGTTGGGAAGTTGTACAAAACTTCTTGATGTCAGACAGTACTGAGTCTCTGTAGAACTTTCCGGTGATGGTCTCTCCTTGTTTGCATGGTTTCTGTAGCACGATCCCCTTTATGTTGAAAAAGATGGTGTATAACACTTTCTTTTGCGAACGTTGACGAGCGATTTGAGGAAGAATCCCACCTTTAGGAATCCAGGCCTTGTTCTGTGACTTTCTCCGAGGTTCATACATGTACACCCAGGTTTCGTCACCTGTCACAATTTCATCCAGCCGCTTAGGGTCGCAGTTCTTGTAAGTTTTCATCATATCTTGACAGAAACGTAACCTACCCCCCTTATTTTCTGGCGTCAAAATAATAGGGATCTATCTTGATGACACCTTCCTGTAGCCAATTTGATTTCTTAGGATCCTCGATGCAGTCGAATGAATGTCGAGACAATCAGCGATCTCTTCAAGGCTGACTCTTAAATCAGCATCAACCATTACCTTCACACTAGCCACTAACTTTTCATTGCACTTTTTGCTTTTTCGCATTTCCCCCATGTTGTCTTCAGTGCTGACCTGGCCACTTGCAAAATGTTTTACCCATCTGAACACATTTGCTTTCTAAGGAGCAGAAGGTTGTCCCAAAGCTCATGTCCGCAAGTATTTCGGATGCATTCTTTCCGAGGGAGACACGTACCTTGATGTAGCTGCGATAATCCGCTGTCGAAAACGCCATTTTCTTTGCCATTTTTCAAATCAGTGTCTGACAGGGCCTTGACATACACTGTCAAAACCGTAAGACGGATCAAAGATGAATAACGAAAATTGGCACAGAATTACATCATAGACTGACGTTTTCCGACATAATTTTCCCTTTTCTGTAAATGCGTTTTCAAACTATACAGGCGTGGTCTCACTCTACTGGAAAGTACCCTCGTAAGCATACCTAGAGACACCCAACACAAAAACGGACCTATATACCTAAAATTGATTCCGTACATCTCACCTCCCTAGAGCCAAAAATACACCTCTAATTGTTTAAAGCCAAGCCGACTGCGCAGTCATATCAGGGCTACACCACTTCAAAACACAAAACAGGAAGAAAAAAAATTAAGTACACATAATGTATTCGCGCACATAATCTAAGGACATGCCTCCCGGCGTTGGACCATTCCATCCAATTTATCATCACCATCATCATCAGGTGCCTTGCCGCATGGCGGCGATTATGGACTTCCATCTGTATCTTGTTGCCTCAAGCATCTCTTCCACCCTCCTTGTCCCCAGCCACTCTGCAAGTCCGTCTAGTATCTTCTCCCTTGGTCTACCCGGTGCTTTCCTTCCCCCAGCTTTCCCGTTGTGACCAGGTGCTCCAATTCCCCTTTCCTCATAAAATGGCCTATAAATGTTGCCTGCCTTTTCCTAATCTTCCTTATGAAGGATCTACTTGTGTCTGCCTCCATCAAGACTGTCTCGGTTTTCTTTGCTGTCCACGGAACTCTCAACATCCTCCTTAGAAACCACATCTCGGCTGCCTCAGTCTTGTTCTGGCTTTGCTGGTTGACTGTCCACACCTCGCAACCGTACAACATTGGTTCTATTTAACATTCAAGAACTCTTCCTGATGTTAATTGGTAGGCATTTGTTGGTAAGAATGCTTTTCATCTTCTTGATTGTTTTGCCTTGGCCGATTCTGCTGGCCATTTCTGATGTGCTTCCAATTTATCGCACAGGGTAAATTTATAAAACACACCTGAATACAAATATAAGCATACATAAGGACACCAAAACATATAAACAGGCATAAATTACCTAAAATTGCTTCCGCATATCTCACCTCCTTAGAGCCAAAAATTCACTAAAACATGTACCGAATTATCAATCCGAAGAAAAAGCAAGACTTTATCGAACAAATACAGGTGAATGGACCATTAAGGCAGAAAATGACAAGTAGAAATGACAAAGCAAAGCAACAAGGCAGAAACAAAGACGGAAAAGAGGACATTTCTAGCACAGAATTTCCAGAAGGTGGAGATATACTGAAAGAGGCCCCGGCAACCCAACGGGGGAAAATGCACGTAATACATGTACTCAAGTATCAATCCTAAGAAAAAGTACCCAAGATTTTATCAAATACGCACAGGTGAATGGACCATTAAGGCAAAAAATGATAGAAATGACAAAGCAAAGAAACAAGGCAGAAAAAAGTGACAGAAAGGGACATTTCTAGCACAGAATTTCCAGAAGTTGGGGATACTTTACATACTGATAGAGCCCCCGGCATCCCTACAGGGGGGAGGGGGGGGGCGACCTCATACGAGGCAACACCAAATGGAAAAAATACTGCCCACAACGACGTAAGCTGGTGACCGTGCATGTAGAGAACACATTTCAACATACAACAGCTGCTATCCAACAGAAGCAAGATCAAAAGAAGCAAAACCAAAGCAGCGTTTGTAACCACAGTTGGTAGAGGGCGCCTGCAGGCCAGGTTCCTCAGACGCCATCCTTCGTTTTGAACTTAGGACAGTGATCTGATAACATAGTAAAATAGCGACTGGCAGGACAGAATAATGGAGATGCAAGGAGAGGGAGGGGGGTAAAGGGAGGGGAGGGGGAGAGAAAAGGAGGGATATAGAAGTGCGACGTCGGGGAAGGAGCGAGATGGAGGGAAAAAGAAAAGGAGGTAAGTTTAAAATACCGGTCTACTGGCGATTTCACCTGCAAAAATAAAGTCAATTACTGAACAAAATCACACTGCAGGCACGCACACGCATGCATACAGACATGCATATACACCATGCATGCATTCCATTATGAACACATACAAACTTCTAGGAATCAATGGACAAAAGTGTACAAATCGGTCAACATGTTAGAATCACCTTGCAATGATAATGATTAAATTTAATCTCACTTTTACTGGAATGCTTTGTGATTCTGTACAAAAGGTCGTTTTAAATATCTTTTGCAAGTATTAGTCCTGGAAACCAAAATTTGTTTAAAATTCAAATGTCGGAGAGGAGACAGCATAGTGACAGTGGTACCAATCTCTCAGCGTTACCTTCCCTGACCCCAGAGGGAACGATTTCCCATTTACAGCTGGGTGGTTCTAAAGTAGCCTAATTAAACATGGACTTTTCAACCGGTGTTAATATTTGAGGTGCGTGTATACTGATCTCTGTACTGGACCGATATGGTTCTTGTGATCGGCCGAGCTACATGCAGTATGAACTTAACTGAATTCCGGCTACGTCCAAAGTTCCCCTCGCCCATTTCCATTTCAAACCCTGCCAACGCATAAACTTTAGCACAAGATTAAGACGTCTGCCGGATATTTATCTGGCCGATATGGGTAGATCACCTATGGAATTGTCCGAGTGCGATTAATCCTTAAAAACCCTGTTATTTACATATTTACATATACTACACATTTACTCTCCTCCGTGCATACACAAGTACACACATACATATGCATATATATGTAGCCAGAAAGACGGTGATAAAGAGGGCGGAGGGAAGTTCAGTTCAGTTCATATTGCTTACAGCCCAGCCGACTACGAGAGCCATATCAGGGCGAACAATACGTCAACAACCACCCGTCAAAAGATAAGTCAAAAACCATGCTCACCTTGCAAGTCTAAATTGCAATTGATTAATCCTTATAAACCCCATTCTTTTACATTTGGCGTACTACACATTACCTCCATGCATACACAAATACACATGCATGCATAGCCATAGAGGGTGGGAAAGGTCGAGGAGGGAACAAGAGTGGAGGCAGACAATAATGGTACATTTACCAAGACTACAGCAAGGCAAGAAGGCTAACTGGTCTTCAAGGGGTGGGACCTGGGAAATCAACCTCTCTCCAATGTTTTATACCAAGGCAGCCGGGCAATGCCCTGCTCTTCATGATTTTCAACTGACGTGGGATCTTCAGCATGCGCAACCAGAAGTTTGATTTTCCAGTCAAACTGAAGAGAAAAGTCGAGGAACAGAACATGACAGATATAGCAGCAATACAAAACTTATCTCCACTGAATGTGACCACAGCTCTAGTGGTACCTTCTGTAGAAGCAGGACTGGTACGTGATGCCAGCAGACGTCCTGGAAACTGCGGATTCAGAAAACAGGACCTGAACCCGACTTTGGAATCTCCATTGTCTTCGTGCTGCTTTCATTTCTTTGAGTGGTCATCGTCACGTTTTATTTCTTGGCTGGAAAAAGAATTTGGATTTTTAACCTGCTCTGGACAATACATATATTTTCATAAAAATTATTATTGTTCAAAAGATCGGCCGACTGCGAATAGCCATATCAGGTGTATAACCGCTTCAAAACACAAAACAGCGACGGGAAAAACGAAAAGTACACACAATTCATTTGCGCACATAATCCAAGGACATGCCCCTGGCGTTGAACACTCCGCCCAATTTATCGCACAGGGGAGATTTAAAAAATACACCTGAATACAAATATAAGCATACATGACCATAAAAACAGGCATAAATTACCTAAAATTACTTTCGCATATCACCTCCCTAGAGCCAAAAATGCACTTAAATAGTTAATACATGTAGGCACCAATAATCAATTCTAAGAAAAAGTATGCTAGACTACACACAGGTGAAGACCATTAAGGCTTAAAAATATAGAAATGACAAAGAAAGAGGAATTTTCTAGCACAGAAGGTGGGGATACTATACTGAAAGAGCCCCCGGCACCCCCACGGCAGGAAGAAAATTCGCTTCTCAAGATGGCGTCAAAGTGCTTAAAATAAATTCCATTTACGCTGACACAGATGTGACGTGACTGGTGAAATCCAGAATGACAAAGCCGTATACCTGCACACAAGCCCTGGAGAGGTCTTGGCGCTCTGTCTTGTTTTCTTTATATCAGTCACTGAAACAATTTGCATTGTTGTGAAATGCATTTCTTCATCTTCCATGTCATTAAAATAAAGTACTTCTGCATTGCACTATCACCCTATACATAGAGACCCATGTACGGGTGACCCAAAATGCCATTGCTCGGTTTCTATTAATCTCCACCTTAATTTTCTTAAGACGTCTACTACTATTTCCACACCACGGAGGAGGGGGGGAGGGAGAGATTTGAATAACTACATTTTAAAAGGGCATGACTCGAAATGGTAAGAACACAACCTTTAATACTGATCGATTTGATTCCGTTTACGTCAGCACCCATACCGGGTGATATGTTCGACAGGAATAACCATTCCAGGGAAGTGGGGGAATGTTTATCTATCTACACTGACAGCACATTGTGTTAAAATGGGCAGTAACTGAGTAAGGCCAGTCTTCACGTAGCGCACCTCATGGTTCGTATCCGCAACCGTTTCAGCGTTTGGTTATTCCACACACGAAATGAAAATAGAATTTTAAAAAGCGAAATACAAGTGCTTAGAAAGAGGAACCGTCTATACTACTATAGACACCAAATTAGCGTGTCAGTTTTTATTTAAAACATGGCACCAGAACAAAAAGCAAGCACTGTGTCTACGGAATTCTGAACGCAGTGTTTGTATGAAAAAAATATAGGCCTACAGCGAGAGGAAGCATGGATTTTAGGTAACATTCTTTTGAAACTAAGCCAGTGTTACGAGTTAAGGCGCTTGGTCTTTATGGAAATCTCTTCAAATACATTATACATCCTTATGTTCAAATGTTGATCATACATTTGTTGGATTTTGAACCACGTCCGGTTTTTCTCCGTTTCCGCGGTGTTTTTCTCCCCCTCCCTCTTTAACCGTTGTCATGCCGCTTTTTCGCATTTCCACAGAGGAACGGTTTGGCGCACAATAAGCCCCGCCCAATTGTTGGAAAGTTCTCATGCGAAAGTCAAAGTTTCGATACTCGTGCGGGGGAAAAAGCAAAATGTTTAGTAGCAAAGACCTTTCTAAATTCAATTCTCATCCAAACCGTTTCTGAAAACATAGTGATGTACGAGAGATTATTCGAAGTGTAATCATGCTCGACAAGAAAAAATGAAAGTCAATCGAAAAGACTGTCACGCATTTCAACGAACAAGACAAAAAATCATAAATGCTCATCAGGTGCATCATTAAGCTGCACTTAAATCTGCGATTCTGTTAGCTCACTGGTTTACGCTTACACACCAGTCTCATCACCGTTCATGTGCGTACGAACAGTGTGGCCCTGCACATGATGTCTCACAATGCCTCCAGCACTCTCGATTTGGCTAAGTGACACTCCGAGTCTGCACTGATTTTGTGATGTTTCTACAATATGCAGGTGGGTCCTGTTTCAACAAACCACCAGTCTAACCAGTTATAAACGGGTACCTACCCATGTGGGGATGCCGGCGGCGCTTTCAGTATATATAGTATCCCCACATTCTGGTCATTCTGTGCTACACATTTCCTCTTTAATGTCGTTTCTTTCTCCTTTGCTTTGTCTTATTTTCTGCCTTGTTGGTCCATTCACCTGTGTGTTCGATAAAGTCGTGTACTTTTAAGATTGATAATTGGGTACACGTATCAAGTGTGCATTTTGGGCTTTAGGAAAAGGATATGCGGAAGCAATTTTAGGTAATTAAGGCCCATTCTTATATACGTTTTAGTGTCCTTAGTTATCTTTAAATTTGTATTCAAGTATGTTTTTTCAATCCCCTGTGCGATAGATTGGACAGACTGGACAACCACAGGGCATCTTAGATTATGTGCGCGAATGCATTAATACGTGTTAATTCTTTTTCATGTTGAATATCATGCGTTGTTTTGAAAAAGTGATAATCCTGATATGACTACACAGTCGGCTGGGCTTTAAACAAAAATAACGGGTGCCTGATCGCCAGGGTGATAGTTACGATCCGTCTGAAAAAAATGACCTGTAAATAGCAAGGTCTCTACTAGACTACTATCTCTACTCCAACGACCTCGAAAAGTGGGACAAATCGAGCAGTTTTACTTAAAGATTAGTAATTTTGGCAAAGGTACAGTTGTTATCTGGAATTTTGTGGATATACATGACCTAATTGCTTCCAGTCTGAATCCTACAATACCCCAATAACCGTCTCGCAATTACGTCTATGCGTGTATCACTGTATGCGAGTATGTATGTGTGTGAAGAAGTGTGCTTGTAGTTTAAAGCCTTGCCGATTGTGAAATTCTATGTAAGGGCTACAATAATCAACCCCTCTTTTAAAGAGGAACTTCGGGGCACAATGGATTTGCGCACACATTCTTAACGATGTTCCCCTGGCACTGACCATTCCGTCCTATTTATCACAGGTGATTTTAAAAGAACCTGAATATAAATGTATAAATTACGCTGACCCATACAAAACATGGCTACAAAAACTGTCTGCACATTTCGTTGGAGCCAAAAATGCAGTCCAGTATTATAAATGTGCCCAATTACCAGTCTTAGGAGAAAGTATGGAAGCTTAACGGAAAACGAGGTGAATGGACCAGTGAGGCAGAAAATGATAGGAACAGCCTCTTCCCAAGACTAAGAGGCAAATGACTTGTTAAAATGTGAACATTACCACCTTGTTCTGACCTTAAGTATCTTTCTCATGATATGGTCGTTCCATTTTAACCTCCCATCTCAAGAATTGACCGGTAAGTTTGGTTAAAAAAAAAAGCCAGGATAAGGATGAGAGGCAGGGGTAGGACTACGTTCTGACAGTCATCGTTACAATGATTGTGTGTAGTCTTTGAAGAAGGTAGCAATAACACCCGATTTCCGATGTGCAGAAAAATGGGGTGGTTAAGTTTCTATATGCCAAATTTTTACCTGTCATCATCATACTAGCAGACAGAACGAGTGACGACATTTAAATCGTAGGCTGTCTTGTCTACTAAATAAACGTTATCATTCATTCTTTCTTCAGAACACAACTAGCCTAACGAGTGAAACCGTTTATCATCTGCAAAGAACTCACCAGGTGTCGGTGTAAGATTCGAAGCCAGTCCACTTCGCCTGTCCTCTCCAAACGAAAAATGCAATTTGACAGTAGCTTACCTCAGTTTTATTTTACCGAAAAA
>JAPXFY010000024.1:64536434-64541434 GCA_030674185.1 Monoplex corrugatus | reverse complement strand
CTCAGTGTTTCGTACACAATCCTCTAGTCTTCCCGACTAATTCCCTTGCTATTTATTCTATAATACAGAACCTGTAGATCTATATCATTAATTCTTCAGAACTCTTATTATCAGAAAATTGTGTTTGTTGGTGAGTCTCTCAGATCACTACTTATTGTCTGTCTTTCAATCATTTACATACTGGAGTTCCTACATGTCCTGCCAGCCTTTTGATCAATTTCTAAATTCTGCTTCATAAGAAACACATGTTCATATTTTCGTAATCTCTCTCCCCTCTCTCTCTCTCTCTCTCACTCATGCATGCGTGTGTATGAATGTGCCAGTCAGCCTTGATCAGCTGACGAGCACGTTTGTGTGTGAAATTGTCCTAAAATGAATTATGCATGGCTTCCTATAAAAACAACAACAGCAACAAAATACAGACTTATGCAAAAGCACAATAAACAACATGGCGTCTAAACCAGCAAAACCAATGGAAGACATTTTCAACACGGCACCCTTTGCACTTTCCCCACATGAAAACTTCTCCAGGAAGATAACAAAGTGACTGTCAGCTGAGGCGCATTAGGCCAATGACGGTTGGATGGGCCTAACGATGAGCGTTTGATAGTCTTGATTGATTCGTTCACGTTCCCACCCTAAATTTCTATTACCCGCTCGTTTGCACACGGCACAGCGGCGGTGAAGCAGACAGCGGGAATGGATTGTCTCTATTTGGCCGCAGGGAAAATGTGGACGATTTTTCCCACTCTTTCTTTTGAAACGTTTAGGAACAATAAATCATAGGACACACTCCTGATCCATAGATTATGCAAAATATCCACAGTGTGAGCCACAGCTTAAGTATACGACTCCTAAAATATATAAGAAAAAAGACGACAAACTAGCCTTTTGGAAACCCCAATACACAATTTGATCTTTTCTCACACAGCACTGTCTTTTGAAAATAGTAAGTATCAAGACAAAAAAAATGTTTCGATCGATCGAACATGTATGACGAAATGCCTTGTTTGGTGCTTTTTAAGTTGAATTATGTGTGTTTTCAGGGTGTCTTGTGATTTTCCGTGTGATTTTTCAGTTCATTAACCCTGCGGCTTGGGATGCCCACTGGTTTTAAAAATAAGTGTAGAATTTCAAAGAAAAGAGATAGAAGACCAAGACGGGTAATTACTGGAGAAAAGGACAGTGAAAGCAAACAACTCAATGCGATGTGAAATCCCATTATCAGCTGCCTCACACTGCGCTCTGCTGCTCTCTTCAGGCGTGAGCGTTTGGACAGGGAAGGGAGAGCACCGACAAAAATGAAATGGAATTTAAAGTGGCTTCATGGATGAAGCTGTGAAACATGGAAGAAAGGTCAAGGCCATCCAATCCTCTGGTGGCGGTCAGATCAACTGGTGAAGACAGGATGGGATGAATCAATGTTACAATTGGAATCTATGGATAGAACAAATTTTTTTAAGTGGAGAAAAAAGAAATAAAAAGATGGAGAGTAACTAGAATAATTAAATTGTCCATCAATCAAGTCAGAGGTCACAGGTTAAATTCGTGAATACGACCGATTATATTTTTCAGTCACCTTGAAAATAGCCATCAGACAAATTTGTTGACTCAGTCACACACACACACACACACACACACACACTCTCTCTCTCACACACACACACACACACACACACACACACACACACACACACACACACAAACGCACACGCACGCACACACACACACACACACTGTATATTGATCTGTTTCTGTCTGTATACTTACCTGTTTGTCTGTACATTAATCTGTTATTACCTGTTTATTGATCTGTTATTACCTGTTTATTGATCTGCTTCTGTCTGTATGTTAATCTGTTTTGGACTGTATATTGATCTGTCTGTAAATTGATGTATGTATGTCTGTGTATTGATCTGTCTGTAAATTGATGTATCTCTGTGTATTGATCTGTCTGTAAATTGATGTCTGTCTGTCTACATATTGATCTGTCTGTAAATTAATGTATGTCTGTCTGTGTTTTGATCTGTCTGTAAATTGATGTCTGTCTGTCTGTCTATATATTGATATGTCTGTAAATTGATGTATGTCTGTCTGTAAATTGATCTGTCTGTAAATTAATGTATGTCTGTCTGTGTATTGATCTGTCTGTAAATTGATGTATGTTTGTCTGTGTATTGATCTGTCTGTAAATAGATGTATGACTGTCTGTGTATTGATCTGTCTGTAAATTGATGTACGTCTGTCTGTATATTGATCTGTCTGTAAATTGATGTATGTTTCTGTGTTGATCTGTCTGTAAATTGATGTATGTCTGTCTGTGTTGTTATTGATCTGTCTGTAAATTGATGTATATCTGTCTGTTATTGATCTGTCTGTAAATTGATGTATGTCTGTCTGTGTTTGATATGTCTGTAAATTGATGTATGTCTGTCTGTTATTGATCTGTCTGTAAATTGATGTATGTCTGTCTTGTGTAAATTGATGTATGTCTGTCTGTGTATTGATCTGTCTGTAAATTGATGTATGTCTGTCTGTATATTGATCTGTTTGTAAATTGATGTATGTCTGTGTATTGATCTGTCTGTAAATTGATGTTGTCTGTCTGTATATTGATCTGTCTGTAAATTGATGTATGTCTGTCTGTGTATTGATCTGTCTGTAAATTGATGTATGTCTGTCTGTATATTGATCTGTCTGTAAATTGATGTATGTCTGTGTTTGATCTGTCTGTAAATTGATGTATGTCTGTCTGTGTATTGATCTGTCTGTAAATTGATGTATGTCTGTCTGTATATTGATCTGTCTGTAAATTGATGTATGTCTGTGTATTGATCTGTCTGTAAATTGATGTATGTCTGTCTGTGTATTGATCTGTCTGTAAATTGATGTATGTCTGTCTGTATATTGATCTGTCTGTAAATTGATGTATGTCTGTTTCTGTGTTGATCTGTCTGTAAATTGATGTATCTGTCTGTATATTGATCTGTCTGTAAATTGATGTATGTCTGTTCTGTGTTGATCTGTCTGTAAATTGATGTATGTCTGTTTCTGTGTTGATCTGTCTGTAAATTGATGTATGTCTGTTTCTTGTTGATCTGTCTGTAAATTGATGTATGTCTGTCTGTATATTGATCTGTCTGTAAATTGATGTATGTCTGTCTGTATATTGATCTGTCTGTAAATTGATGTCTATCTGTTTCTGTGTTGATCTGTCTGTAAATTGATGTCTATCTGTTCTGTGTTGATCTGTCTGTAAATTGATGTATGTCTGTCTGTATATTGATCTGTCTGTAAATTGATGTATGTCTGTCTGTATATTGATCTGTTTGTAAATTGATGTCTGTCTGTATATTATCTGTCTCTGTAAAATGATGTATGTCTGTTTCTGTGTTGATCTGTCTGTAAATTGATGTATGTCTGTCTGTATATTGATCTGTCTGTAAATTGATGTATGTCTGTCTGTGTATTGATCTGTCTGTAAATTGATGTATGTCTGTCTGTATATTGATGTATGTCTGTCTGTGTATTGATCTGTCTGTAATTTATGTTGTCTGTCTGTGTATTGATCTGTCTGTAAATTGATGCATGTCTGTGTATTGATCTGTCTGTAAATTGATGTATGTCTGTATGTGTATTGATCTGTCTGTAAATTGATGTCTGTATATTGATCTGTCTGTAAATTGATGTATGTCTGTCTGTTATTGATCTGTCTGTAAATTGATATATGTCTGCCTGTGTATTGATCTGTCTGTAAATTGATGTATGTCTGTCTGTGTATTGATCTGTCTGTAAATTGATGTATGTTTGTATGTATATTGATCTGTCTGTAAATTGATGTCTGTATATTGATCTGTCTGTAAATTGATGTATGTCTGTCTGTGTATTGATCTGTCTGTAAATTGATGTCTATCTTTCTGTATATTGATCTGTGTGTAAATTGATGTATGTCTGTCTGTGTATTGATCTGTTTGTAAATTGATGTATGTCTGTGTATTGATCTGTCTGTAAATTGATGTATGTTTGTGTATATGATATGTCTGTAAATTGATGTATGTCTGTCTGTACGTTGATCTGTCTGTAAATTGATGTATGTCTGTCTGTACATTGATCTGTCTGTAAATTGATGTATGTCTGTCTGTGTATTGATCTGTCTGTAAATTTATGTCTGTCTGTAAATTGATGTCTGTCTGTGTATTGATCTGTCTGTAAATTGATGTATGTCTGTCTGTGTATTGATCTGTTGTAAATTGATGTCTGTCTGTCTGTGTATTGATCTGTCTGTAAATTGATGTCTGTCGTGTATTGATCTGTCTGTAAATTGATGTATGTCTGTCTGTACATTGATCTGTCTGTAAATTGATGTATGTCTGTCTGTGTATTGATCTGTGTGTATAATTGATGTCATGTCTGTCTGTATATTGATCTGTTTGTAAATTGATGTATGTCTGTCTGTGTATTGATTTGTCTGTAAATTGATGTCTATCTGTCTGTGTTTTGATCTGTCTGTAAATTGATGAATGTCTGTCTGTGTATTGATCTGTCTGTAAATTGATGTATGTATGTCTGTATATTGATCTGTCTCTAAATTGATGTATGTCTGTCTGTGTATTGATCTGTCTGTAAATTGATGTATGTCTGTCTGTGTATTGATCTGTCTGTAAATTGATGTATGTCTGTCTGTGTATTGATCTGTCTGTAAATTGATGTATGTCTGTCTGTGTATTGATTTGTCTGTAAATTGATGTCTGTCTGTGTATTGATTTGTCTGTAAATTGATGTCTGTCTGTCTGTGTATTGATCTGTCTGTAAATTGATGTATGTCTGTCTGTGTATTGATCTGTCTGTAAATTGATGTATGTCTGTGTATTGATCTGTCTGTAAATTGATGTATGTCTGTCTGTGTATTGATCTGTCTGTAAATTGATGTGTCTGTCTGTATATTGATCTGTGTGTAAATTGATGTATGTCTGTCTGTGTATTGATTGTCTGTAAATTGA
>JAPXFY010000024.1:64503934-64528934 GCA_030674185.1 Monoplex corrugatus | reverse complement strand
TGATATTGGTGGTGTGAACACAAACCCTGTCTGGAACAATTCACTGTCTCCATGAAATGATGATAGTGATATTGGTGGTGTGAACACAAACCTTGTCTGGAACAATTCACTGCCTGTCTCAACACAGAGTTGACACTCACACTGTTGATGAATGTTGATCAGTTAACTTGGGTGTTCCCCACCCCCACCCCCACCCCCAACTTCTGCACCATTCTCTGTCTACCCCGACGCTGATAATTTCAGCGTTCCAACACACGTCCAAACTTACTGAAACTGAAGTCACGTGAGAGCACGGCATGGAGGGCCACAAAATACGGGACAATGTTTACATTGCTTTGATTTTATTGTGGATGATACTGATGATGTTATGGGTATCCATTTCGCATTGAGACCACGTGACAGGGCTGTACATTATGCTTACTTTCATATCCTAGCCACAACCAGGCCCGAAAGATACAGGCACCAGAGGTGTTGGTCAGGGAATTTTGTGTAGACCCAGTCTTCCCACCAAGCCCCGAGCACGATCAACTGTGGGTAGCAGCCAGTGGGAACCCATGAGCTACCAGTCAGTAGTCCTTTGCGCCAACCACTTCACTACTATAACTGGTCTCATCTTGAATTCAAACCAAGTATGACTGCCCGCGTTCAAGCAAACAGGAACCAGAAAAAAACACGAAAGAAGAATACGAACGCGTATTGATTATTAATACAAGACAAAACAGGCTCAAATTTTCGGCCAACTGGCCTTTGTCAAGCGTAAGATTACAAACAGCAGATACAAAAATCAGGAGAAAAAGACTGAAACTTCCCTGCTGCTGGATCCAGTGTGAGAAAAGGATTAGCAGCTAATCCTTTCCTCACACTGGACCCAGCAGCTAATCCTTTTCCTCACACTGGACCCAGCAGCTAATCCTTTTCTCACACTGGACCCAGCAGCTAATCCTTTTCTCACACTGGACCCAGCAGCTAATCCTTTCCTCACACTGGATCCAGCAGCTAATCCTTTCCTCACACTGGATCCAGCAGCTAATCCTTTCCTCACACTGGATCCAGCAGCTAATCCTTTTCTCACACTGGACCCAGCAGCTAATCCTTTCCTCACACTGGATCCAGCAGCTAATCCTTTTCTCACACTGGACCCAGCAGCTAATCCTTTCCTCACACTGGACCCAGCAGCTAATCCTTTCCTCACACTGGATCCAGCAGCTAATCCTTTCCTCACACTGGATCCAGCAGCTAATCCTTTCCTCACACTGGATCCAGCAGCTAATCCTTTCCTCACACTGGATCCAGCAGCTAATCCTTTCCTCACACTGGATCCAGCAGCTAATCCTTTTCTCACACTGGATCCAGCAGCTAATCCTTTCCTCACACTGGACCCAGCAGCTAATCCTTTCCTCACACTGGATCCAGCAGCTAATCCTTTTCTCACACTGGACCCAGCAGCTAATCCTTTCCTCACACTGGATCCAGCAGCTAATCCTTTCCTCACACTGGACCCAGCAGCTAATCCTTTCCTCACACTGGACCCAGCAGCTAATCCTTTCCTCACACTGGATCCAGCAGCTAATCCTTTCCTCACACTGGATCCAGCAGCTAATCCTTTTCTCACACTGGATCCAGCAGCTAATCCTTTTCTCACACTGGATCCAGCAGCTAATCCTTTTCTCACACTGGATCCAGCAGCTAATCCTTTTCTCACACTGGATCCAGCAGCTAATCCTTTCCTCACACTGGATCCAGCAGCTAATCCTTTCCTCACACTGGATCCAGCAGCTAATCCTTTCCTCACACTGGATCCAGCAGCTAATCCTTTCCTCACACTGGATCCAGCAGCTAATCCTTTTCTCACACTGGACCCAGCAGCTAATCCTTTTCTCACACTGGATCCAGCAGCTAATCCTTTCCTCACACTGGACCCAGCAGCTAATCCTTTTCTCACACTGGACCCAGCAGCTAATCCTTTTCTCACACTGGATCCAGCAGCTAATCCTTTTCTCACACTGGATCCAGCAGCTAATCCTTTTCTCACACTGGATCCAGCAGCAGGGAAGTTTCAGTCTTTTTCTCATGATTTTTGTATCTGCTGTTTGTTTGTTTGTAATCGCACGCTTGACAAAGGCCAGTTGGCCGAAAATTTGCGTCTGTCTTGTCTTGTTGTATCAAATACGCGTTCTGATTCTTTTTTCGTGTTTTTTCTACACGGAGACCAATGTCCCAAGTTCTTAACCCATCTTGAATAAAACAAAAATGTACATCGAAGTAACTGTCAACGTTCAAGAATATCATCATCATGTGCCCTGCCGGACGGCTTTGGCGATCATGGCCCTCAATAATTATGCATCAATCCCTTGTCGCCACAAGCATATCTTCCACCCTCTCTGTCCTCAACCATCCTGCAAGTCCGTCCACTATTTTCTTCCTGGGTCTACCTGGTGTTCTCTTTCCCTCCAGCTTTCCTGTTGTAATCAGGTGCTCTAATTTCCCTTTCCTCATAAAATGGCATATAAATGATTCTTGTCTTTTCCTAATCTTCCTTATGAATGATCATCTTGTGTCTGCCTCCATCAAGACTGTCTCGTTTGTTTTCTTTGCTGTCCATGGAACTCTCAACATTCTTCTTAGAAACTACAAGCAAGCGCCTGTGTTTTGTTATTACATACATCTACCTGTTCTTGTTTTATTTGTGTGTTTCTGTTTCCAACTTGAATACGTTTGATGAACGTCATCAAAACACGAAAACACCATATTCACGTCATTTGCAAACATGACGCATTTTCTATAAACGTCTGCAAGATTCTAGGCTGTTATTAAATGCCTGGAGAAGTAGGCCTACAAAGATGTGTGTTTTAAATACCAACTTTTTAAAGTCAAAGAATTAATGGTGTCAAGGTCATTTTCCCGCGTCTGTTTCAGAATACCCCAAACGATATTTTGTTCTATGCCATCTTCACGGTCGTCAGCAACTATTATCTTCAGTGGTTCGTCTTCTTCAGCATTTCTGTGTTACGTGAGAATCAGCAGCATGTGATTGTCTGACCGTTCTTGAATTTATGTATGTGTATGAACGAGTGACAGAATATTTCAAACACACACACACACACACACACACACACACACACACACACACACACACACACACACACCACCACATACAAACACACATACACACACACATACATACACCACATACACACAAACACATAAACAACACACACACAAACACACATACACCACATACACACACACACACAAACACACACCACATACACGCACACATACACACTCGTACACATTCGCACAAAGTAGAAATATCAAGTGATGAGATAAGCGATGAGAAAAAAAAAGTTCACAAACACTGTTGAATTTTATATCTGGTTTACAGAATACGTTTGTTACATATCACTTATCCAAAACATGAACAAGCAATGAATATAATAATCAAACTCACACAGCAATGCTATCTGTCTCCTCCATTACAATGGACATATGAGACCTCAAAGATTCCATTTACATCACGTATGCTAAAGCAGGCATAGGTACAGCTCGCTCGCTCTCTCTCTTCTCTCTCTCTATCTCTCTCTCTCGTTCGTTCATTCGCTTGCTCGCATGCGCGCACACACACACACATACACTTACACACACACACACACACACACACACACACACACACACACACACACACACACACACACACACACACATACACATACACACTTACACATGCACACACACACAACACAGGAACTGAAAACAAATCAAAACCTGTGAACATGACTAGGATTAACAACATATATAACAAAATGATTTCATTTTACAACTGATCAAAAATGCGCGTACCAGGTCCCGACTGACCTCTGCTATCCCACCTCTGCCTTTTCAATCATGGTCTGATCACAATAAAAATGGTGTTTGTCTTGAAGTCAATAAGTTCTTGGTCCAGTTTACAACTGATGGTCAGCTGCAGATTATTACTGTAACTGTTATTTTTGTTTAAAGCCCAGCCGACTGCGTAGAGCCATATCACGACAACAACAGTTTCAAAAATACACAGTACTTCAACAGGGAAAAAAGGGAAAAGACAATTAAGTACACACATCAATGCATTCACGCACATAATCTAAGGACATGCCCCTGGTGTTGACCACTCCGCCCAATTCATCGCACAGGGGATTACTAAAAAATAAATAAATAAAAAAATAAATCTGATTACAAATTTCAACACAACTACGAACACTAAAACATATATAAAAACAGGCCAAGATTACCTAAAATTGCTTCAGCACATCAGCTTTCCCTAGAGCCAAAAATGCACTCAATACATGTAGGGGCCTACCCAATTATCAATCCTAAGAGAAAGTACAAAGACTTTATGGAACACATACAGGTGAATGGACCAGAAGGGGCCAGGTCCTGAAATGTGGACTAGGGGTTGGAACAAGATCTATCAAACGCTGACACCACTGGAATGATTGCAGCATGTTAACCCTTTGGCTCCCTCACCCTGTCCTCCAGCGTCCTGCACTGTCAGCCATGATCATAAAGCAAAAACTTAACCCTTCAACCTGTCCACCAGCTTCCTGCAGGAAGCTAACAGATATGGTGAAGGAGTGAAATGGTTAAGTTTTTGTAGCTGGCGGATAGGGTGAGGAGTGAAAGGGTTACGTTATTGTACTGGTGGATTGGGTGTGGGAGTGAAAGGGTTAAGTTTTTATAGCTGGTGGATAGGGTGTGGAGGTGAAAGAGTTAAGTTTTTACAGCTGGTGGATAGGGTGTGGGACTGAAAGAGTTAAGTTTTTGTAGCTGGTGGATAGGGTGTGGGAATGAAAGAGTTAAGTTTTTGTAGCTGGTGGATAGGGTGAGGAATGAAAGAGTTAAGTTTTTGTAGCTGGTGGATAGGGTGAGGAGTGAAAGAGTTAAGTTTTTGTAGCTGGTGGATAGGGTGAGGAATGAAAGAGTTAAGTTTTTGTAGCTGGTGGATAGGGTGAGGAATGAAAGAGTTAAGTTTTTGTAGCTGGTGGATAGGGTGAGGAATGAAAGAGTTAAGTTTTTGTAGCTGGTGGATAGGGTGAGGAGTGAAAGAGTTAAGTTTTTGTAGCTGGTGGATAGGGTGAGGAATGAAAGAGTTAAGTTTTTGTAGCTGGTGGATAGGGTGAGGAATGAAAGAGTTAAGTTTTTGTAGCTGGTGGATAGGGTGAGGAGTGAAAGAGTTAAGTTTTTGTAGCTGGTGGATAGGGTGTGGGACTGAAAGAGTTAAGTTTTTATAGCTGGTGGATAGGGTGTGGGACTGAAAGAGTTAAGTTTTTGTAGCTGGTGGATAGGGTGTGGGACTGAAAGAGTTAAGTTTTTGTAGCTGGTGGATAGGGTGTTGGACTGAAAGAGTTAAGTTTTTACAGCTGGTGGATAGGGTGAGGTGTGAAAGAGTTACGTTTTTACAGCTGGTGGATAGGGTGAGGTGTGAAAGGGTTAAGTTTTTGTAGCTGGTGGATAGGGTGTGGGACTGAAAGGGTTAATTTTGTAGCTGGTGGATAGGGTCAGGTGTGAAAGAGTTATGTTTTTGTAGCTGGTGAATAGGGTGAGGTGTGAAGGTGTTAAGACAGGCAACAAACAGGATTTTTTTGTTGTTGCTGGCTAGGATTCAACTCAACACATCACACCTTAACCCTTTGACTCCTGCACGCTATCCACCAACTGCAAAAACTTAACCCTTTCACTTCCTCTTGCAGAAAGCTGGTGGATAGGTGAGGGAATCAAAGGGTTAAGGTTTTGCTTTGCTAGCACAGTTGACAATGAAGGATGTTGCGGGTGTCAAAGGGTTAAGTCCTTGTACCTATTCAATGAGCAAACTAACCCACTAACATTTGGCAATTAAGATCAAGTGGCGTTCAAAATACTGATGTAACCTGGTTTTTACAAGGAATGGATTTTCCACATCATTTCTTGGAATATCTCAGCTTTTATTTGATTATTTGTTGATTGAGTCATTCATTCAATTCAGTTATTTCACACATTTCTGCCACAATATAATTCACTATCACAACTTGCTGTTCAATATTTTTGGTGGTGATGGTGATGGTGGTGATGCCTCTGACCCATACCATGAAGCAAACTGAACACAGCATGGCTCACGTTAATGAACAAAAGGTTATACATGAGAACATATAATTATTCTTATTCCATAAAAAAAATTAAAACACACATACATACACACACTTGCATACATACGATTCTCACTTACCACAGACACACACCACACTGAAACAGCTCAGTGATACTCCACTAAAGCTTGATATGCAATACTGTAAGCTATCATCACTGACACGCAAACTCTGTCACAACTACTGATATATATATATAAGCTGCAATACTGACTCTCTATCTAAAACATCATACACAAGTCTTCTCACTTCTCTGACAAAATTAGCGCTTACCGCAATGACTCAACAAAATACTGTTATTCCAAAAACTATTCCCACATCACAGTACACATTCCTCAATTCTGAAAAGTAGAATTCTCATCAGAGAAGTAGAATTCTCAAAGCCAATATACAAGTCAAGTTCTATGCGTTTCAGAATGTTCAAGTGAACAAAACAAAATGTGAAACAAAACACTTATTGCTTGTTGTCACGAATACAGGCAGGAAAAGGCAACATCTGTGTCGAACATTATAACTTTCCTCTTTAACTGAAACTGAAGGGTTAAAAAAACAAAGTCAAACAATACTTGCTTTTTAGCAGTTATTGACACTTTCGGTGTCACTGGAAAAATATGCAAAGCATACACATCTACGTCAACTTGTAAAATTTCGTTTATTGCACTTGCTTCAATTGAATCGTTTTCATTTCTCACTGTAAAAAAGAATATAGACTGTCAAAGGACTGTCTAAATCATTAAAATTAATGTTGTTTTTTTTTGTCACTGCTACAAATGCACCTATGACCCAAACTGTTAAAGACCTAACCAAACAATCTCACTAATGTATTATATGTAAGATCACACACACACACACACACACACACACACACACACACACACACACACACACACACACACACACACACACACACATACACATGCCAGGTCCAACTGAAACATTCTCCAGTTTTCCTTTTAAATGAAAGACTTGGTCTCAAACAACAACAACCACAACAACAACAACAACAACAACAACCACAACAACAACAACCACAACAACAACAACCAAACAACAACAACAACAACAACAACCACAACAACAACAACAACAACACAACAACAACAACCACACAACAACAACCACAACAACAACAACAACCACAACAACAACAACCACAACCACAACAACAACAACAACAACAACAGGTAAATGAAGAAAGAGGATGACAACAGAAAAGTAAACAAAACAACCCCCACTTTCTCCACTGTCAGGAATGTGTCGAACAAAACTTCTAAAAGATTGTTTAAAAAATTTAAATTAAAAGGTATCAAAAAAATAAAGACTATATAATTAATCCAAAACAAAACAAAATTATAATTAATCAACTCAATTGAAAATTAAATGTGATTTGATTAATTTTTGTAGAGATCACATAACACTGGACACACACACACACACACACACACACACACACACACACACACACACACACACACACACACACACACACACACACACACACACAAGCACATACAACAAGGGAAAAAAAACACTGTATTTTCAAAATGAACTGATTCAGAGAACATGAAGACATGGGGACTTGCACTCCCACACTCCCAAAGTACAGGTGCTCTCTCTCTCTCTCTCTCTCTCTCTCTCTCTCTCTCTCTCTCTCTCTCTCTCTCTCTCTCTCTCTCTCTCTCTCTCTCTCCTCTCATATCATTGTTTTACGAATGCCTTGCTGAAGGAAAAGGACATAATCAATCTAAATATGAAGGAGTGAAAAACAAGCACTAGTGTTAAATTAAGGCCCTCTGTTAAACTGTACACACTATGAAAGGCCACAACAATACAGGGGAGATAACTGACAGTTGCCTATGAGAGTACAGGTTTATAGACAACATAGGCTTGTCCCATTTACATGTGCTTTTAGAAAAAAATCCTGGCATGCCTGCTCCATATACTCACAAAAAGGATTACTAACCGTTCCTTCCTACTCTCCAGTAACATTGCAGTAGGTATGGTTACTGACACACTGTCCGCATTCAATACGCTACAATTTGACTGCAGTACTTATGTTTTGCATTTTCCTGTGTTTGAATTTTATGTTCTGCAAACAACTTTTATGTTCTGCAAACAATTTTATGTTCTGCAAACAATCGCCTCAACACCTAAACACCCTCTCTTGGAGGTGTTTGCTAATACTCTTGGTGCAGTCGGCATGAAACTACAGACACATGAAAAAAATAACCGTGGTCTTAACAGTTTCCATGATTCAAGAGAAGCTCATACAACAGTCATCTTTTCACTGTGCTACTTTTGTTCCTCCACTCACACACAAAGTTACTAAACATTTCTTGGTTCTGTCTGAATAGTGCTGATCAAAACCACAGTGGACTGTGGACACATCTTGGAGACTATGTACAACGTTATCATGTCAATACATGCAGACACTGGTTCGTAAAAACACAGAAAAGCATGAAAACCACAAAATAATCAAACGATGTACAGAACGTCATTGACAATGGCTTATCAGTGTTGTATAACAGGCCTGTACCAGCAGTTAGAGCAATCTGGTAAAGTAAACCTGTTGAACACATGAAAGAGTTCTAATAGTATTCTTAATCTTGAACTATTTGGTAACCCGTAAGCAGGCTGCCTTCAGACATGATACACATCATTTATAAAACCACAGGTTGACGGGGAAATAGGTGGGGCACTGCTATGTATGTGCCTACAGGCTGCGAGCAGTGCTCGAGCACCTAACTTCACAACTTTATTGACACACTTCAAAAGACAAAATTAATATTCGTTTTAGGTTCACACATAAATGCACCTAGCACCTAACTTTAACCCTTTGATTCCCGCACCCTGTCTATCAACATCCTGCATGGTCAACCATGTTAGCAAAGCAAACATTTAACCTGTCTATCAACATCCTGCATGGTCAACCATGTTAGCAAAGCAAACATTTAACTTTTTGACTCTCTCACCCAATCCACCAGCTTCCTGCAGAAAGCTGATGAATAGGGTGAGGGAGTCAAAAGGTTATAGTTTTACATCTGGTGGATAGTGTGCTGGAGTCAAAGGGTTAAGCCTGTCATATACACTTGCACAATGATTCTTCCCAGTCAAACACACAACACACACTACAGTGGCATGTCATCATCACTATACAATGCTTCAAGACAATTCTGACTGGGCAATTTTTAGTTTCACTTCCTCAAGATGACGTCTCTGCGCTTGGAATAAATTCCATATGTGTGATGGCACCGATGCCATGTAATGGAGACGATCCAAAATGGTCATGGCATACGCCTTAAGCTTGTGCACAAGCCCTAGGCTCTGTCAAGGTCTTGACTGTACAATGCTGATGCTATAATCGAGGGGTACTAGGACATGAACAATGTGCTTTATGATAAATCTGACCACACTGTACAATGCTGATGCTATAATCGAGGGGTACTAGGACATGAACAATGTGTTTTATGATAAATCTGACCACACTGTACAATGCTGATGCTATAATCGAGGGGCATTAGGACATGAACAATGTGCTTTATGATAAATCTGACCACACTGTACAATGCTGATGCTATAATCGAAGGGCATTAGGACATGAACAATGTGCTTTATGATAAATCTGACCACACTGTACAATGCTGATACTATAATCGAGGGGTACTAGGACATGAACAATGTGCTTTATGATAAATCTGACCACACTGTACAATGCTGATGCTATAATCGAGGGGCATTAGGACATGAACAATGTGCTTTATGATAAATCTGACCACACTGTACAATGCTGATGCTATGATCGAGGGGTATTAGGACATGAACAATGTGCTTTATGATAAATCTGACCACACTGTACAATGCTGATGCTATGATCGAGGGGTATTAGGACATGAACAATGTGCTTTATGATAAATCTGACCACACTGTACAATGCTGATGCTATGATCGAGGGGTATTAGGACATGAACAATGTGCTTTATGATAAATCTGACCACACTGTACAATGCTGATGCTATGATCGAGGGGTACTAGGACATGAACAATGTGCTTTATGATAAATCTGACCACACTGTGAAATAACTGTACAAAGACACAGTGCAACATGATCTACTGGCAATAACTTTACACTGTGCAGTAAATTTACAGACATACAGTGCAATATGATCTACTGACAAGGACATCAGTGCACACATCAAATGGAAATGTCAGTTTACATCTCTATACAATGTAGGCTACAGATTCACACACACAAAATACCATACATTGATAACTTACATGGTATTATCTAAATACAAATAAACAGTAAGACATTTATCACTGGAAACACGGAAATGTACACTTTCAAAGAATGTGCATCTTGATAAATACACACAATCAATTCTAAATGACAGAGACACTCAGACCAAAACCACATACAAAAAAAACAACATAGACAGACAGACAGACAGACAGACACAGACAGACAGACAGATATCAAACAGCGATAATTTTCATAACAAATACCTGAAAAGGCCTCAAAGACTAAGTACGGTGGTATGCAGCAGTTGTGGTCCGCATATGAATACTACCAGTCTACCACAACTAATAATGACAATAATGCATCTTTGTAACATTCACTTCAATTATATAGCAGAGTATCAAAGAGGCGCTCATATCGCAACAGGTAAGACTAAATCCAAGGTGCCACAAACAGTTAAAAAACCGACGCAAACATCTTGCATGCACACACAACGCTCGTTTTTACAGGTGGGAATAACACACTATGTGGTGTGAAGCAAGACATTTGTTTACAATGACTCAATATGAAAAAAGAAGTCTCATTATGACTCTGCTCATATAATAATAATAATAGTGAACATTTATGGCGCTTAATCTAAAAAAAGCCCTAAGCGCTTACAATAAACACACACACACACGCACACACAACACACGCACACGCACACACACACACACACACACACACACACACACACACACACACCCGCACACACACACACACACACACACACACACACACACACACACACACACACACACACACACACACACACACACACACACCCGCACACACACACACACACACACACCACACACACACACACACACACACACACACACACACACACACCCGCACACACACACACACACGCGCGGGCACAGATTTCAAGGTGGCAGCTGAAGTAAGAGTACAGAACTACAGGCTAGGATTTAAAAAGAGTGGTTTTTAGACTGGACTTAAACGAAGAAAGGGTACAGGTAGAGCGGAGAAGAAAGGGAAGTTTGTTCCAAATAGAGGGGGCCTGATAAGAAAAAGCACGTTCACCAAGAGTTTTGTTGCGGAAGCGTGGGATTCTAAATAGGTGAGCATCAGTAGAAGAGCGTAGCTCTCTGGAGGGAATGTAAACAGTCAGGAGATCAGAAAGATAGGGGGGAGCTAGACCAGCCAGAGACTTATGGCATAGGAGGGAAAGTTTATAGTCAATACGCTTTCGAACAGGAAGCCAGTGTAGAGTTCGAAGCAGAGGGGAAACATGAGTTGACCTTGGGCATTTCCGTACAAGGCGAGCAGCGTTATTTTGAACTTTTTGCAATTTGGATAAGAGTGTTTGGGGGCAGCCAGCAAGAAGCGAGTTACAGTAGTCGAGTCTGGAAAGAATGAGTGCAGAAATGAGAGTTATAGTGCTTTCTTCAGATAGAAGATGACGCACAGAACTGATCCGTCGAAGTTCTAAGTAACAAGCACGACAGACAGAGGATACCTGGCTGTGGAAGGAAAGAGTTTGGTCCAGTACAACTCCAAGATTACGCACGGAAAATTAATGAGAGAGAAGCAGTAGTAACCACACACAAAAACTTGGACGAAGAAGCCGTCAGACCAAGCCACTCGCTAAGCAGAGACACAGACAGTTTGGTACAGAATGCCCTCAGGACTGCCAAAAACATGTAAATAACCACGAACAGGAGTCCTGTACGACATGTGAAACAGTCCAATATTCTTGACTCATAAACTTGCCTATATCTCCTATTCTGTTCAGACTTTGACACATTTTTGTTATAAAGTCCTCTGAGAAAATAGTAGACAAATGTCCACATGCCAAATCGTTCCTGATAAAGTTTTGTGTACACATACACATGCATTAAAACAATTTTGGTCAATCTGAATTAATTTCCCCTCTGTCTTTTCTCCTGTTTGTTTGTTTGTTTGTTTGTTTGTTTGTTTGTTTGTTTAAGTGTCGATGAATAAAGCAACAGTGAAAATTTTAATCAAGCGCAAAGCAACAATGAGAATTTTAATAAAGCGCGAAGCAACAGTGAGAATTTTAATAAAGCGCAAAGCAACAGTGAGAATTCTAATAAAGCCCAAAGCAACAGTGAGAATTTCAACACAGCGCAAAGCAACAGTGAGAATTTTCATAATTCAATGAAGTGCAAACTTCAGAAAACATAGTCATCTGAAACTATCAGTCAACACAATGGCACTACAGGTATCAACAAAAGGTGTTGCTATCTGATACATAGCAAGATGACTGAGTAACACCAACTGTCACAACAACCACCCCCAATACCAAGTAACACCAACAACTACCCCCAATACCATGTAACACCAACTGTCACAACCACCACCCCCAATACCATGTAACACCAACAACCACCCCCAATACCATGTAACACCAACAACAACCCCCAATACCATGTAACACCAACAACCACCCCCAATACCATGTAACACCAATAACCACCCCCAATACCATGTAACACCAACATCCACCCTCAATACCATGTTACATCAATTGTAACAACCACCACCCCCGAAATCCAGTATACAGCACCATAAAAAGTCTGAACACCATTAAGTAGGCCTACAAGAGACAAACTATTTGTGGGCCTGTGGCAAAAATGGCTGTAGCTATCACTGTAAAGCAGAACAAAATAAGCATGGATCATGCTTAGGACTAGCACAAAAAAAGCAGGGAAAGATTCAAGTACAAACGGTTCAATGATGAGTATTACGACGACGCCTGTATCCTGACTGACAATGTCAACACCAGGGCACCACAAACTGTCTCAATACACGTATGTACATGTGTGTATACATTGCTCTCAAAATTACAGTCAACACATTCAGCTTATTTTACACACAACAGCAGGACACTATAAACTGTCCAATACACATAATTATGGAACATGGATCACTCACAAGAACACAGCCAACACATTCAGCTTATTTTACACACAACACCAGGCGCTGTAAAGGAATAGCTGACCTTGTTTGCTATGTGCCCCTAATGCTGTTACATATGACTTGGTGGTGTTTACATGCTGTTTCAGTCAATGAAGAATACTGCCAAAATACAGGACACAAAATCTGATGACAGAACATGGAGATCTCGGCCACAGTAACCAACATCCCCAGGAAGAAAATGACAGAAGCCTTCGAGATCATGAAACAGAATCCATCAATGGACAGAGATGCTGAAGCCATATTGTCCTAAGCACACCATCCAGTTCTCTTATCTGCTGACAGACACACGGTCCTGACTGCTGGACACACACCATACACTTCTCTTATCTGCTGACAGACACACGGTCCTGACTGCTGGACACACACCATACAGTTCTCTTATCTGCTGACAGACACACAGTCCTGACTGCTGGATAAGCAGAGAACGAATCTCTGTCTGAAGATCTCATGAGGAAATCACCATTTTGAAAAACGAGCTTAGCGGTCGATTCTGCATGCAAAATGTTATTTCTTAACCCTTTGACTCCTGCACCCTGTCCACCAGCATCCTGCATTGTCAACCATGCTAGCAAAGCAAAAACTTAACCCTTTGATTCCCTCACCCTATCCACCAGCTTCCTGCAGGAAGCTGGTGGAAAGGGTGAGGGAGTTAAAAGGTTAAGTTTTTGCAGTTGGTGGATAGGGTGTGGGAGTCCAAAAGGATTAATATGACAGTGACAGACATACATAGACAGCATGTTGTAGAGGACATAAACAGACATACATAGACAACATGTTGTAGATGACATAAACAGACACACATAGACAACATGTTGTAGATGACATAAACAGACACACATAGACAACATGTTGTAGATGACATAAACAGACACACATAGACAACATGTTGTAGATGACATAAACAGACACACATAGACAACATGTTGTAGATGACATAAACAGACACACATAGACAACATGTTGTAGATGACATAAACAGACACACATAGACAACATGTTGTAGATGACATAAACAGACACACATAGACAACATGTTGTAGATGACATAAACAGACATACATAGACAACATGTTGTAGATGACATAAACAGACATACATAGACAGCATGTTGTAGATGACATAAACAGACACACATAGACAGCATGTTGTAGATGACATAAACAGACATACATAGACGGCATGTTGTAGATGACATAAACAGACATACATAGACAGCATGTTGTAGATGACATAAACAGACATACATAGACAACATGTTGTAGATGACATAAACAGACATACATAGACGGCATGTTGTAGAGGACGTAAACAGACATACATAGACAACATGTTGTAGAGGACATAAACAGACATACATAGACGGCATGTTGTAGATGACATAAACAGACATACATAGACAACATGTTGCAGAGGACATAAACAGACATACATAGACGGCATGTTGTAGAGGACGTAAACAGACATACATAGACAGCATGTTGTAGAGGACGTAAACAGACATACATAGACAGCATGTTGTAGAGGACATAAACAGACACACATAGATAGCATGTTACAGAGGACGTAAACAGACATACATAGACAACATGTTGTAGAGGACATAAACAGACACACATAGACAGCATGTTACAGAGGACGTAAACAGACATACATAGACAACATGTTGCAGAGGACATAAACAGACACACATAGACAGCATGTTACAGAGGACGTAAACAGACATACATAGACAGCATGTTACAGAGGACGTAAACAGACACACATAGACAGCATGTTACAGAGGACATAAACAGACATACATAGACAGCATGTTACAGAGGACGTAAACAGACACACATAGACAGCATGTTACAGAGGACGTAAACAGACATACATAGACAGCATGTTACAGAGGACGTAAACAGACATACATAGACAGCATGTTGTAGAGGACGTAAACAGACATACATAGACAGCATGTTACAGAGGACGTAAACAGACATACATAGACAGCATGTTGTAGAGGACATAAACAGACATACATAGACAGCATGTTACAGAGGACATAAACAGACACACATAGACAGCATGTTACAGAGGACGTAAACAGACATACATAGACAGCATGTTGTAGAGGACGTAAACAGACACACATAGATAACATGTTGCAGAGGACATAAACAGACACACATAGACAGCATGTTACAGAGGACATAAACAGACACACATAGATAACATGTTGCAGAGGACATAAACAGACACACATAGACAGCATGTTACAGAGGACGTAAACAGACACACATAGATAACATGTTGTAGAGGACATAAACAGACACACATAGATAACATGTTGCAGAGGACATAAACAGACATACATAGACAGCATGTTACAGAGGACGTAAACAGACACACATAGATAACATGTTGTAGAGGACATAAACAGACACACATAGATAACATGTTGTAGAGGACGTAAACAGACACACATAGATAGCATGTTGTAGAGGACATTACTGATTTCTCTCTCCATGACAGTGGCTTGATCTACATGTTACATCCTACAGACAGTGACGGAGAATCCTGTCTCTCCTGCTGTCTCCCCTATGACTACACCGGTCAACTGACCACAGACTTTAACCCTTTCGCATTTGCACTGCTAGATGTAAAGCTAGCTCCTAGTATTCACATTCGAATGTAGCACAGCGTCAGTACAAAGTCTTTCAGTAGTGAACGGAAAGTTCCTTGCATCCCAGAATGCTCGTACTATTTTTAGAACATTCAACGCGAGACTGACCAAGATTCTAACCACACGCAAAGACAGCAAGGCCAGTAGTGATGGAAATTCCCCACATATGTGCCGGAAAAGGTCGGGCGATCTCAACCGCTACGAACGCATCGGCACATTCTTCCGCAGGGCGGTTTCTGGCTTTGTGAACAGCTAAGGATTAAATGTCTTGTTTCGGTCTTCTGCCTTATCATTCCACATCTTCTAATCTACTGTAAAGGTACGAATGTAGACTTTCTTCTGCATTGGCTGAAACTGAGCTTCATATGGTGAATTCTTTCGTTTCTAATAAAACATATTTTCTTTAATTAAGTCCATTATTTCAATAGCAACCCTGGTAAACACACACGAGCAAACTTACGTACAAATGTACACATGTACACAAATACATAATAAACTTGTATCTCTCTCTTCTAGAACTTAAAAAATCTAGCATGAGTCATTATCTTAGCTATTACTGTTATCAAGATAACAGACATAGTTATCAAGATAATCACTTAATCCCCAACATACTAACACACTGGTCACAAGCATTATGTTCAAATCACACAAAGCACATGAACATAGTGTGTGTCACATCAAACATACTACTATTAAGTTTGATTCACACCATACATATTATGTCTGCATCAGATGCAACATATCAACATTGTATCTGACTGTATTACACACACCATACATATTATGTCTGCATCAGATGCAACATATCAACATTGTATTTGACTCTGTATTACATACACCATACATATTATGTCTGCATCAGATGCAACATATCAACATTGTATCTGACTCTGTATAACATACACCATACATATTATGTCTGCATCAGATGCAACATATCAACATTGTATCTGACTCTGTATTACATACACCATACATATTATGTCTGCATCAGATGCAACATATCAACATTGTATCTGACTCTATATTACATACACCATACATATTATGTCTGCATCAGATGCAACATACCAACATTGTATCTGACTGTATTACATACACCATACATATTATGTCTGCATCAGATGCAACATATTAACATTGTATCTGACTCTGTATAACATACACCACAGGTATTATGTCTGCATCAGATGCAACATATCAACATTGTATCTGACTCTGTATTACATACACCATACATATTATGTCTGCATCAGATGCAACATATCAACATTGTATTTGACTCTGTATTACATACACCATACATATTATGTCTGCATCAGATGCAACATATCAACATTGTATCTGACTCTGTATTACATACACCATACATATTATGTCTGCATCAGATGCAACATATCAACATTGTATCTGACTCTATATTACATACAACGCTACAGTTTTATGTCTTACATACTACACACCATTATTCTGCCCATATCACACATGTACACTAGAGAACAATATCAGACATAACACATTAGCATGTGTATCAAACACACATTCATGTAACACATATGTCAACGTACACACACACTGGTGCACATAATCTGAATAAAACCCTCAAATTCTTACGGTGGTTTTTCTGCCAAGGTCATAATGCAAAGTCAAAAAACATGGTATATGATCAGTACCATACAAACTGTACGCTATCATACTACATCCCACATTCGCTCTTCCATACTTACTGTTCCCCAACGCACCGTAAGTTAAATCACTGATGTACCATTCACTTACAACCAGCCCACTGTCACACAGATAACAAATGGCAGTTGCTACATTAATTTTATGCCATGCACCAGACATAATCATTATCAAGCTACATTAATTCCATGCCATGCACCAGACATAATCATTATCAACATAATTATGTGAAATGAGGCACAGAGAGTCTAGTACCAGTCTAACACTACTAAAGTCAGCTGATGAGGTGTACACAGCCATACACTGGAACGACGTGTACAATTTTTACACCCTAAGGACACCAGTCAAAAGTGGAGACACAGAAAGAGTCGGCCACACAACTAGCTAGCTGGTCTTATAAACATCTCCATAGGAGACTCAAAATGTACCAACAACAAAGACAAAAAACCTGGACATGGTTTTCTAATAGTATTCAGTATTCAACAACTCATACATTTATTTTTCATGTACACAAACTGAAATAATATGCCCAAAAATCCATACACACACGCTCTCACAGTCATGGTCACACACATGAACGCTTTATCCACGATTTCTCTCATACACAGACAGATACACACATCCATATTCACCAGATTATGCAATGTTTCTCATATGCATGCATGCACACACACACACACACACACACACACACACACACACACACACATGCATGCATGCATGCATGCACAGACACATCCTTTATTCAACATGTTACACAGTGTTTCTCACATGCACAAACTGAAATCACGATCACACAAACACACACACACACACACACACACACACACACACACACACACACACACACACACACACACACACACACACATAAGCAAAGACGCATGCACACATACACACACATGCTTAGTTCACATCTTTTATTTTCAAATTATATGCACCTTTTCTCACATGCGCAAACTGAACTCTCTCTCTCTCTCTCTTTCTCTTTCTCTCTCTCTTTCTTTCTTTCTCTCTCTCTTTCATTCTCTCGCTCTCTCATACACATACACACACACACACACACACATGCACACATATATCAGCCTGCAGGCTTCACACAAAACACACAAAACACAAAGTGTTTGATCTTTGGACAGATGGTATCTGCAAATTAAGTCTCACACACACACAAATGCACATACACACACAACCACCACCATACACACAAAAGCACACTCAAAATTTTGATCCTAGGAACAGATAACATGTAGACAAAAGTGAATACAGACATCAATAGGTGGGCTCTGTGTTTCTCTGTGAGTAGCAAAATTTCACTAAGGAAATTAAAACAATTCTTTATTCTTGAAAGATCTGTTTCTTTGTGTTGTGTGGCAATTTCTCTTAGCAACTAAGAAAAAACACACACACATAAGAACACATCACGGAAATGGAAATAAGTCTGGAATTAGAACACGAAACATGACATTATCATCACAGAATGCTGGTCCCTAATTGTGTATAACTGAAACAAAAAATACTGACAATCCAAATTTAAGTAGTTCATATGTTTCCTTTTCAACTAAATGAAAAAAGTCCAACATACATTAAGAAATCTATACACTGATCAGTTTATGCACCGTAGTGCAACCGTTAGCTGTAAAAACTGTCTGAAGAGCCCACTGTAAAAACTGTCATCCTAGTATGGTAGTCTAGTATCATCTAGGATGGCAAAGTCTCTTTTTGAGAACAAGATACCACCAACCTTCACAATTATGCCAATGATACAATATAAAATAAGTAAATGACCTCCTGGCTACTTAGCTGCTTTATACAGTTTAAGTGCAAACTGCAAGAATGGGCCATAGAGTTTTGACTGCATTTTGGACTGAATAATGTGTTCAAATTTGGTTAGAATCTGTCCTTACAAATTTATCAAAAAAATCAAGAATGGCCGAGTTTACCCTCTGTTTTCTCTTTTCTTTTACATATTTTCATACACGGGAGGCTTTAACAGGTAAGGTGCTGACACATATCCTACACATATCCTGTCTTGGTAAGTGTCGTACAGTTACACTGCACTGGCCAATATGGGGTCAGGGAATCATCCAATAAAATAGTGAAAATGTGTCTTTCAAAAACTGAAAAAATAAGATTATGATCAGGACCTTTCTATATTCCTTCAATGTAACATTGCTTCTCCCAAATGATGATTCTCATCTGTTGGAAAAATCCCATATCTGTTGTTAGGTGACCAGAGTTGACCACTTCTACTTGCAAGTTGTCTATGTTGTAGAAAAGTACACCACAGAGACGTTCTTTCAACTTGAGAAGAAATCATCAACGTCTGAAGGACAGATGTTATGCTGCAGAGCATCCCATTGATACAGTGTCATAAGTTATGTTTCCTTTTCTTCTTTGTGGCAAGATGTGTTGTCATATAATGGCCAATCATTTAACACAGCTGTATATTTCTTTCACATTGCAGGTTTCAGTATTGTCATCAGAAACATCTTGTAGGAGTCTTGATTAACTGTCTGTCCCAATGGAACGTGATGCACCATCACAACATCTTGTTATCAAAGGCACACATTATCATTATCTTTTAAAGTTCCTTGCTTTTTTCCAAACTTGGTGGGCCTTGGAGAGGTGGGAGTGCGGCATTCAGACAATTCTCTTTAATTCTGGCTCACAGATTCTAGCCTATGTTTAGTCAATGGCAACAATTGTATTTTAAAAGCTGTCACTGTCGTTTTTGTACTTGTTTAACTCAATGGAGTCGCAGTCAAATAGTGCTTGTCGACCCCTGAAATCGCGTGTTTTCGGCCATTTTTTAAAAAAATATTACAAAATAACCAGACAAGATAGAAACAAACAGTAAAGTGCAAAAGAAAGGCAGAAGCTTGCTACATTAGATTCTACTCACAATTTGTGTGCTGATTTCCCACTTGAATGTAGAAATTACTCCGATTAGGGTATCCAAACAGCATTCCGAACAAAAATTTTGAACCACATGATCGACCACACAGCGATGTCACTTAAGCCAATGCTAGGGACAAACTGTATCTGAATCCAACAAATCATCCCTATCTTCACAGATAATTCACCAACAATATCTAATTCATCATCAGATCCTTCAGCTTGGATGATATAGATCGCCTCTTGCACAGAAAACATATGCCGGTTTCGAAGTTGCCTTGCCGCCATTTTGAAAATAGGTGAATACAGATTCGCTTACTGACTCTAGAAACTTCGTTAAAACAAAGACTGTATGATGATTAGATATGGTATAAGGGAAGCAATCGATGCATAGATGATTATACTTTGACTTTCAGGAGTTTTCTCCCTCGACTACTGCTCATGTTATAAATTAAAAAAAATGGCATTTTCCGACGGCACCACCTGCCGTCACGACTAGATCGCGGTATAGATGGGCGGCAGCAGACTGCCGTCAAGACGCCAAAGAGTTAACAGCGTCTTTGCAACAGTGACATGCATCCCGTTTTTGATCTTCAGTAAGGCGTGTGGGATCCAACTTGCAGTATCGCATCTCATTCCAATTACTTGTTAAAATTGCATGAACTGATCCACGATTAATGCCAGAGTCACAAGTGATCTCCTCACACATTGTTCTCTCTGTCTTCATTCAGAATTTCTGTTACTTTTTGAACATTTTTCTCCTCAGTAGCTTGAACTGGCCTCCCTGGACTATGCTTGTCTATACTGTCATTTTGTTTATTTGAGAGAATAACACCCATCTATGAACTACAGCCTGCAAAAGAGCTTGTGTCCCACATACACTTTTATCATTTTATCAAATAAACAAGACACATCTCAGCAACTGGTAAGTGTACATATTCTATTTACAATGCTCTAATATTTTGACAATTTACAACGCCCTAACATTTTGACAATCAATGTATAAAAAGTTATATTCAGTGTGACTCCTATACCAGAAGTATGGCTTTACTTAACACTTACAGGCACCTTACAGTCATTTGTTTGAGCCTTCATTGCTGAAATCTTTTTCTCCCAATCTGTTTTTTAGAAAAAATTGCAAGAAGAATAATTTATCGTTTTTGAGCATGCAATCAATTACTGAAATATCATTCCAAAGTTTATTCCTTGCAAAAAGATGCAAGAACTTCTGAAGGATAAACATCCATTTTTTCCTATTTTTGTTTTTGACATACGCTCACCCATATCCAAATTTTGGCACTGAAAACATGCTGATCAACATCAAAAAGTATGGCCTATGAAGGCATTCTCTTCAATACCTAGAAGTCTGCTCACTGGAAACATGCTCACCGTTACCTAAACGTTTGGCCACTGAAAGCATGTTTTATCAAGTATTTAAAATCTAAAAGTTTGGCAACTGAAAAAACACACACAGTCACACACACACAGACACACAGAGGCACACACACACAAACAAACACACACACACACACACACACACACACACACACTCCTCTCTCTCTCTCTCTCTCTCTCTCTCTCTCTCTCTCTCTCTCTCTCTCTCTCTCTCTCTCTCTCTCTCTCTCTCTCTCTCTCTCTCTCTCTCTGAGTTCCTTATATCTTCCATCTGAAAATGAGGATAACTTTCAGAAATAATTTGACTGTCTTCAGATGCGTTAGACCAATCGTATACACGTACCCACACAGTGACAAGTAAGATCAGCTAACATGGTCAGGCATATTTTTATTCTCAGATATGTATCTAAACCAGTCTACCTGATTTTTAAGTGAATTACCTGGACCCAATCGACAGGTTACACAACAGTGACTGTAGGCAGTACCAGACCAGCAAAGCCAAGGGAATAAAAAAAAAAAATGAATTACAAACAGTATTTCCTGACATTTCCAATATCAAATCATTCTTTCCTGCTGAACTTTATTATTGCTTGTGGGCTTTCAGCCTCATCCTGATTTATCTGTCAGCTTCCCTGAAAATCTGGCAATGCTCAGTCCCTGCCAACTGTATCTCCTATAGTTCAGGCTCTGAAAACCCGGCGATGCTCAACCCCTGAAACTTATCTATAATTCAGGCTTCTATGAAAACCTGTCAACACTTTACCCTTGCAAATTGTGTTCCCTATTATGTGACAGGAATGCTGCTTGGTAAATATTTGATGGCTCAATTCCAAATTCTATGTGCAAAGGATTCCACTGCATCATTTCCACTGCCTCTAGGATTTTTCTCACCTCTCTGCTTTGTATCATCATACAAACCTGAAAAAGATCCGGGAATAAGGCCAAGATCTCCACAGTGACAAGAAGATTACTGGAGGTAAGAATGATTTGGTTCTTATAATCATAACTCTTATTAATCATACACGAGTGCCACTATGACATTCTCAAAGAAACCATGTTTACACATTATCATTGGTCTATATCCTATATTGCCCAGGTCACTCAAATATTGAAACTGTCAAAATATGCCCACCTCTCTATCACCACCCCCTACCTTACCATCTAAAACCAAAACTGCCATCCTTACAACATCACAACCATTCAGCAACATCTTCAAAACACTGATCAACATTATTTATAAACATCATGAACACATTCTGTTTAAATATATTTTAAAAAAAGAAAGTAGGTTAAATGAGAACAGAGAATTTTTACAAAGGAAAACATGAACTCAGAAGGTAAGTATACTTTCCAAACATATATACTCAATGCAAACCAACTGTTGCCAAAGGTGTTAATTTCAACACATTATATGTAAATTGCTGCATGCTAAAAAAACTCCATTTCTATGACTGAGTAAGCAATGAACACCCAGTTCCTGTCCACAGCTGTCTCTAAATTAAGGCCCTTTTTCATATCAAAGTTGTGAAACATGGTCCAGTAAAAAAAGTAAAAATTGCAGCTTCCCATTGTCTTCTGGTATCATATCAACCTGTCTAAACATTTTCTGAATCATTCAGAACGCAACTTTAAAAAGCCTTGGAAGCATTTTTCTAATATGTCCTGCAAATCACATCTCTCAAATGGCCATTTCTTGCAGTTTGTTGTAAAGCCCTTGAAGCTTATCATTCTGAGATCACCATGTTGTATAAAAGCTGACATTTTATTTTCAAAATTAGATATAGCACATTCTCCCACGATGTCCCCCATGGAGAAAACCAAGACAAACAGCAGACAATCAGGTTTCAGCACAATTTACTGGCAACATACAACGGCTACATTAGAGACAATCAGGTTTCAGTGCAGTTTACTGACAACACGCAACAGATACATTACACAAAAAATTGCACATCAATCACAATGTTAACAGTATCACGTGTGACACCCTCATTTAGCAATCACTGAATCATCTTGGACTGTTTACTATTTACCCACGGTGGCATTTCTGGGAATATATAGTCTGTGGTTTTCAGAATGAGTGATGCACTTTATGACACATACTTCAATTTTTGTCAATTCAATCGCACATATTCTCAACAGCACTAAACATGGCGTTTTGGTCAACATGGTCAATTCATGATACAACTAATCAGACAAGCATTATAAATAACTTTCGCTCACACACGACGTATCACATGAAAACACAGTAGTCATTCAGGAGGCCTCACGTCACCACACACGCAGGTCATGGAGATGTACAACCGCTCTCACTCACAGTTTACCCCTTCACTCCCTCACTCTGTCCAGCAGTTTTATGCAGGAAGCTGGTAGACAGGGTGAGGTGCATGTAGCTGGTGGACATGGTTAGGGAGTGAAAAAGTTACCACAACAATCAGTCATGTGAAAAGGTGATGTCTGCCACAATGATGGATGGATGGATGGATGGACATGCCCTTGACCAGACCTCGCAGAACACACTGCCCTCTGCCTGCTCTCAGTGGGTGAGTACAGGTTGAACCTTGTTCTCTAACAAATCTGAAACGGACAGAAAATACAAACATGTCAGGGGTCAGACGTTCTTCTCAAGATCATATGTGACCCCCCACCATGAAATCAGTCTTAACTCGCAGTCAGTCGAACAGCACAAAGAGCTGAAAAGGTGACTGAGGGTCTATCTGGGGTGTTTTGTCTTTTTCTCAAAATTGATTTCTGTAGACTATAATCTATCCCCCACAGAAATTTTTTTCTTGAAAAAATATTATTAATCAGTTTAAATCGGTATTTTAATGCACTGATCGCAGCAGAAAGAACGCAAATTCCTACCAAAAGTACCTATTTTTGTCTCTTATTATGAACCGTAACCTGTAAAGTACCCGCACATGTAATATACTGATGGAAAGCCCTTTGGTGCACTTTCAG
>JAPXFY010000024.1:64403934-64498934 GCA_030674185.1 Monoplex corrugatus | reverse complement strand
CATAACAATAATGCTGATAATTATTGATGATTACATTTATAAAGAAGACAGGTCAAAACATAACAATAATGCTGATAATTATTGATGATTACATTTATAAAGAAGACAAGTCAAAAACATAACAATAATGCTGATAATTATTGATGATTACATTTATAAAGAAGACAAGTCAAAAACATAACAATAATGCTGATAATTATTGATGATTACATTTATAAAGAAGACAAGTCAAAAACATAACAATAATGCTGATAATTATTGATGATTACATTTATAAAGAAGACAAGTCAAAAACATAATAATGCTGATAATTATTGATGATTACATTTATAAAGAAGACAAGTCAAAAACATAATAATGCTGATAATTATTGATGATTACATTTATAAAGAAGACAATCAAAAACACAACAATAATGCTGATAATCATTGATGATTACATTTATAAAGAAAACAAGTCAAAAACATAACAATAATGTCATAAATAGTTTTAAAAACAGAAAAACCATGACATATACTATCAACTTTGCATCACAGAAGATTTGATACACTTAGTCCTTGCGTTAAAAATAGCTGATGCTAAAAAAAAATTTTAAAAACAATATGGTCAAGAGTAGTTATGGACGCAGAAGAATAATGATATCAAACTGAAATGTGGGTGTCAGTCTCTCTAAGACAAAAACAAAACTTCAAATAAAACCATATCAATTAAATATCAAATAAAACAATATCAATAAATATGTGTCAAATTGCTGATAACCATCATCATCATCATCATCAGGTGCCCTGCCGCATGGCGTTGGCGACCATAGACTTCCAACCATCTCTATCTCTCGTTGCCCCCAGCATCTCCCCCACCCTCCTCATCCCCAGCCACTCTGCAAGTCCGTCCAGCATTCTCTCCCTGGGTCTACCCGGTGCTCTCTTTCCCTCCAGCTTTCCCGTTGTGACCAGGTGCTCCAATTCCCCCTTCCTCATAAGATGGCCTATAATGTTGCTTGTCTTTTCCTAATCTTCCTTATGAGTGATCTACTTGTGTCTGCCTCCATCAAGACTGTCTCATTTGTTTTCTTTGCTTTCCATGGAACTCTCAACATTCTTCTGATAACCCTAGACTTCAAACTCTCTTGGTACACTGTCATATATAATTGTCCACAATACTTCACAATGTTTGCTAGGATGTTACTGTCAGAGGCACTAATATAAATTCTTGTACATTTTTCTGTACAAATAACAAAAGTTTCCCTGCTGAATTTTCAGTGCTACATTTCCTCCCTATCTTTACCTCTTGCACACTTAGCACAGCACAGGATCACAGCTTGTAGTGAAAAGACTTTGAATTACAGAACGAAGGATCACAGCTTGTAGTGAAAAGACTTTGAATTACAGAACGAAGGATCACAGCTTGTAGTGAAAAGACTTTGAATTACAGAACGAAGGATCACAGCTTGTAGTGAAAAGACTTTGAATTACAGAACGAAGGATCACAGCTTGTAGTGAAAAGACTTTGAATTACAGAACGAAGGATCACAGCTTGTAGTGAAAAGACTTTGAATTACAGAACGAAGGATCACAGCTTGTAGTGAAAAGACTTTGAATTACAGAACGAAGGATCACAGCTTGTAGTGAAAAGACTTTGAATTACAGAACGAAGGATCACAGCTTGTAGTGAAAAGACTTTGAATTACAGAACGAAGGATCACAGCTTGTAGTGAAAAGACTTTGAATTACAGAACGAAGGATCACAGCTTGTAGTGAAAAGACTTTGAATTACAGAACGAAGGATCACAGCTTACAGTGAAAAGACTTTGAATTACAGAACGAAGGATCACAGCTTACAGTGAAAAGACTTTGAATTACAGAACGAAGGATCACAGCTTGTAGTGAAAAGACTTTGAATTACAGAACGAAGGATCACAGCTTGTAGTGAAAAGACTTTGAATTACAGAACGAAGGATCACAGCTTGTAGTGAAAAGACTTTGAATTACAGAACGAAGGATCACAGCTTGTAGTGAAAAGACTTTGAATTACAGAACGAAGGATCACAGCTTGTAGTGAAAAGACTTTGAATTACAGAACGAAGGATCACAGCTTGTAGTGAAAAGACTTTGAATTACAGAACGAAGGATCACAGCTTGTAGTGAAAAGACTTTGAATTACAGAACGAAGGATCACAGCTTGTAGTGAAAAGACTTTGAATTACAGAACGAAGGATCACAGCTTATAGTGAAAAGACTTTAAATTACAGAACGAAGGATCACAGCTTGTAGTGAAAAGACTTTGAATTACAGAACGAAGGATCACAGCTTGTAGTGAAAAGACTTTGAATTACAGAACGAAGGATCACAGCTTGTAGTGAAAAGACTTTGAATTACAGAACGAAGGATCACAGCTTGTAGTGAAAAGACTTTGAATTACAGAACGAAGGATCACAGCTTGTAGTGAAAAGACTTTGAATTACAGAACGAAGGATCACAGCTTGTAGTGAAAAGACTTTGAATTACAGAACGAAGGATCACAGCTTGTAGTGAAAAGACTTTGAATTACAGAACGAAGGATCACAGCTTGTAGTGAAAAGACTTTGAATTACAGAACGAAGGATCACAGCTTGTAGTGAAAAGACTTTGAATTACAGAACGAAGGATCACAGCTTGTAGTGAAAAGACTTTGAATTACAGAACGAAGGATCACAGCTTGTAGTGAAAAGACTTTGAATTACAGAACGAAGGATCACAGCTTGTAGTGAAAAGACTTTGAATTACAGAACGAAGGATCACAGCTTGTAGTGAAAAGACTTTGAATTACAGAACGAAGGATCACAGCTTGTAGTGAAAAGACTTTGAATTACAGAACGAAGGATCACAGCTTATAGTGAAAAGACTTTAAATTACAGAACGAAGGATCACAGCTTGTAGTGAAAAGACTTTGAATTACAGAACGAAGGATCACAGCTTGTAGTGAAAAGACTTTGAATTACAGAACGAAGGATCACAGCTTGTAGTGAAAAGACTTTAAATTACAGAACGAAGGATCACAGCTTGTAGTGAAAAGACTTTGAATTACAGAACGAAGGATCACAGCTTGTAGTGAAAAGACTTTAAATTACAGAACGAAGGATCACAGCTTGTAGTGAAAAGACTTTGAATTACAGAACGAAGGATCACAGCTTGTAGTGAAAAGACTTTGAATTACAGAACGAAGGATCACAGCTTGTAGTGAAAAGACTTTGAATTACAGAACGAAGGATCACAGCTTATAGTGAAAAGACTTTGAATTACAGAACGAAGGATCACAGCTTGTAGTGAAAAGACTTTGAATTACAGAACGAAGGATCACAGCTTGTAGTGAAAAGACTTTGAATTACAGAACGAAGGATCACAGCTTGTAGTGAAAAGACTTTGAATTACAGAACGAAGGATCACAGCTTGTAGTGAAAAGACTTTGAATTACAGAACGAAGGATCACAGCTTGTAGTGAAAAGACTTTGAATTACAGAACGAAGGATCACAGCTTGTAGTGAAAAGACTTTGAATTACAGAACGAAGGATCACAGCTTGTAGTGAAAAGACTTTGAATTACAGAACGAAGGATCACAGCTTGTAGTGAAAAGACTTTGAATTACAGAACGAAGGATCACAGCTTGTAGTGAAAAGACTTTGAATTACAGAACGAAGGATCACAGCTTGTAGTGAAAAGACTTTGAATTACAGAACGAAGGATCACAGCTTGTAGTGAAAAGACTTTGAATTACAGAACGAAGGATCACAGCTTGTAGTGAAAAGACTTTGAATTACAGAACGAAGGATCACAGCTTGTAGTGAAAAGACTTTGAATTACAGAACGAAGGATCACAGCTTATAGTGAAAAGACTTTGAATTACAGAACGAAGGATCACAGCTTGTAGTGAAAAGACTTTGAATTACAGAACGAAGGATCACAGCTTATAGTGAAAAGACTTTAAATTAAAGAATGAACAAAGGATCACAGCTTGTAGTGAAAAGACTTTAAATTAAAGAACGAAGGAAGGATCACAGCTTATAGTGAAAAGACATTAAATTAAAGAACGAACAAAGGATCACAGCTTATAGTGAAAAGACTTTAAATTAAGTAACAAACAAAGGATCACAGCTTGTAGTGAAAAGACTTTAAATTAAAGAACGAACAAAGGATCACAGCTTATAGTGAAAAGACTTTAAATTAAAGAACAAACAAAGGATCACAGCTTATAGTGAAAAGACTTTAAATTAAAAACGAACAAAGGATCACAGCTTATAGTGAAAAGACTTTAAATTAAAGAACGAACAAAGGATCACAGCTTATAGTGAAAAGACTTTAAATTAAAGAATGAAGGAAGGATCACAGCTTATAGTGAAAAGACTTTAAATTAAAGAACGAACAAAGGATCACAGCTTATAGTGAAAAGACTTTAAATTAAAGAATGAAGGAAGGATCACAGCTTATAGTGAAAAGACTTTAAATTAAAGAACGAACAAAGGATCACAGCTTATAGTGAAAAGACTTTAAATTAAAGAATGAAGGAAGGATCACAGCTTATAGTGAAAAGACTTTAAATTAAAGAACGAACAAAGGATCACAGCTTATAGTGAAAAGACTTTAAATTAAAGAATGAAGGAAGGATCACAGCTTATAGTGAAAAGACTTTAAATTAAAGAATGAAGGAAGGATCACAGCTTATAGTGAAAAAGACTTTAAATTAAAGAATGAAGGAAGGATCACAGCTTATAGTGAAAAGACTTTGAATTAAAGAACGAACAAAGGATCACAGCTTATAGTGAAAAGACTTTAAATTAAAGAATGAAGGAAGGATCACAGCTTATAGTGAAAAGACTTTAAATTAAAGAATGAAGGAAGGATCACAGCTTATAGTGAAAAGACTTTAAATTAAAGAACGAACAAAGGATCACAGCTTATAGTGAAAAGACTTTAAATTAAAGAAGAAGAAGGATCACAGCTTATAGTGAAAAGACTTTAAATTAAAGAACAAAAGGATCACAGCTTTAGTGAAAAGCTTAAATTAAGAACGACAAGGATCACAGCTTTAGTGAAAAGACTTTAAATTAAAGAACGACAAGGATCACAGCTTGTAGTGAAAAGACTTTAATTAAGAAACAAGGATCACAGCTTGTAGTGAAAAGACTTAATTAAAGAACGAAGATCACAGCTTGTAGTGAAAAGACTTAATTAAGAACGAAAAGATCACAGCTTGTAGTGAAAAGACTTTAAATTAACAAACAAGGATCACAGCTTTAGTGAAAAGACTTAATTAAGAACAAGGATCACAGCTTTAGTGAAAAGACTTTAATTAAAGAACGAAAAGGAAAGCTTATGAAAACTTTTAGTGAAAAGACTTTAATTAAGAACGAAGGATCACAGCTTTAGTGAAAAGACTTTAAAAAAAATTGAACAAAGGATCACAGCTTGTAGTGAAAAGACTTTAAATTAAAGAAGAAGGAAGGATCACAGCTTATAGTGAAAAGACTTAAATTAAAGAACAAAGGATCACAGCTTTAGTGAAAAGACTTTAAATTAAAGAACAAAAGGATCACAGCTTGTAGTGAAAAGACTTTAAATTAAAGAAGAAAAGGATCACAGCTTATAGTGAAAAGACTTTAAATTAAAGAACAAAGGATCACAGCTTTAGTGAAAAGACTTTAAATTAAAGAAGAAAAAGGATCACAGCTTATAGTGAAAGACTTTAAATTAAAGAAGAAGAAGGATCACAGCTTATAGTGAAAAGACTTTAATTAAAGAAGAAGAAGGATCACAGCTTATAGTGAAAAGACTTTAAATTAAAGAACGAACAAAGGATCACAGCTTATAGTGAAAAGACTTTAAATTAAAGAACGAACGAAGGATCACAGCTTATAGTGAAAAGACTTTAAGTTAAAGAACAAACAAAGGATCACAGCTTATAGTGAAACGACTTTAAGTTAAAGAACAAACAAAGGATCACAGCTTATAGCGAAAAGACTTTGAATTAAAGAACAAACAAAGGATCACAGCTTATAGTGAAAAGACTTTGAATTAAAGAACAAACAAAGGATCACAGCTTATAGTGAAAAGACTTTGAATTAAAGAACAAACAAAGGATCACAGCTTATAGTGAAAAGACTTTAAGTTAAAGAACAAACAAAGGATCACAGCTTATAGTGAAAAGACTTTGAATTAAAGAACAAACAAAGGATCACAGCTTATAGTGAAAAGACTTTAAGTTAAAGAACAAACGAAGGATCACAGCTTATAGTGAAAAGACTTTGAATTAAAGAACAAACAAAGGATCACAGCTTATAGTGAAAAGACTTTAAATTAAAGAACGAAGGAAAGATCACTGTTTATAGTGAAAAGACTTTGAATTACAGAACAAACGAAGGATCACAGCTTCAAAATGTAATCCTATCTGAATCTCCTCCTCCTTGTATCCGACCACCCACACACTCCACATTTTTCTGTCACTACTCTCACTGCCCACCTGTCCCTCTGTCAATCCTACGTTTAGGTCTTCCATTCCATTTCACAGTTTCATTCCAACTCTCCAAACAACAACTAAACCTACCAGTACATTGCTGACGTCCCTGTACCAGAAAGTCAATAGGATTCATCAATATCATGCACCATGAGCATCCTCAATTTTGGTTTTAGCTGACTCACGAGATTTCATGACACGCAACTGATACCACATGCATTACATCACAAATATCACAACACTGAACTAAAAATATACATGTCCGTAACTTTTAACAGACACTGTCTTTACACCAAACTGTTTCAGTCTCCAGACAAAGACCATCCACACAGTCATCCACACATCATGGGTCATATGACACACTGTCAGTGGTGCACTCACCCTGTTGTCGTAGGTACGTTTCAGTGACTCATACTTCACAGAGCCCTGGAACACCGTGCTTTCGTAGGAAGATCCCCTCTTGTCCCTGGCCACCAGTTCTACAGCCACAAACTCACTGTCTCGAACCGTCAGATCCTCAAATGCCTGCACACAAAACAGAAACACAAATATTATTTTTTCCTTGGACCATATTAGCAGCTCATAAACTATGTTAGTTCAAATTGTTATTGTTATTGTTATTATTATTGTTATTGTTATTGTAATTGTTATTGTAACTGTTATTGTTTAAAGCCCAGCCAACTGTGAAAAGCCATATCAGGGCAGTAGCAATTTCAAAACATATACAATACTTCAACATTGGATAAAAAGGGAAAAGAAAATTAAGTACATTTGCACACATAATCTAAGGAGATGCCCCCAGCGCTGACCACTCCGTCCAAGTTATCACACAGGGGATTTAAAAAAACATACCTGAATACAAATTTAAATCTAGCGGTGGACACTAAAACATACATAAAAACAGGCCTAAATTACCTGAAATTGCTTCCACATATCTCATTTCCCTAGAGCCAAAAATGCACTTCACATATGTACCCAATTATCAATCATAAGAGAATGTATGTTGGCATTTATCAAATACATACGGGTGAATGGACCAGCACGGCAGGAAATGATAGGGAGAAATGATAGGGAGAAATGACAGGGAGAAATGACAGGGAGAAATGATAGGGAGAAACGACAGGGAGAAATGACAGGGAGAAATGACAGGGAGAAATGATAGGGAGAAATGACAGGGAGAAATGACAGGGAGAAATGACAGGGAGAAATGACAGGGAGAAATGATAGGGAGAAATGACAGGGAGAAATGACAGGGAGAAATGACAGGGAGAAATGATAGGGAGAAATGACAGGGAGAAACGACAGGGAGAAACGACAGGGAGAAACGACAGGGAGAAACGACAGGGAGAAATGACAGGGAGAAACGACAGGGAGAAATGACAGGGAGAAATGACAGGGAGAAATGACAGGGAGAAATGATAGGGAGAAATGACAGGGAGAAATGACAGGGAGAAATGACAGGGAGAAATGACAGGGAGAAACGACAGGGAGAAATGACAGGGAGAAACGACAGGGAGAAATGACAGGGAGAAATGACAGGAGAAATGACAGGGAGAAACGACAGGGAGAAATGACAGGGAGAAATGACAGGGAGAAATGACAGGGAGAAATGACAGGGAGAAATGATAGGGAGAAATGACAGGGAGAAATGACAGGGAGAAACGACAGGGAGAAACGACAGGGAGAAATGACAGGGAGAAATGACAGGGAGAAATGACAGAGGGAGAAATGACAGGGAGAAATGACAGGGAGAAATGACAGAAAGCAAAGGAATAAGGGAGAAACAAAGAGAGTGTTAGCTCAAAAATATTTTCAGATTTGTAACATCCAGTGGAGAGTTCCATGGACAGCAAAGAAAACAAACGAGACAGTCTTGATGGAGGCAGACACAAGTAGATCATTCATAAGGAAGATTAGGAAAAGACAGGCAACATTTACAGGCCGTTTCATGAGGAAGGGGGATCTGGAGCACCTGGTCACAACGAGAAAGCTGGAGGGAAAGAGAGCACCAGGTAGACCCAGGGAGAAAATGCTGGACGGACTTGCAGAGTGGCTGGGGACGAGGAGGGTGAGGGAGATGCTAGGGGCAACGAGAGATAGAGACAGATGGAAGTCCATGATCGCCAACACCATGCGGCAGGGCACCTGATGATGATGAACATCCAATCACACAATGTATACTTTTCCCCCTGGGCCAAGAGAGGTAGAAGGAGGGGTGGGAACACAGAATGTTCTCTTCAAAATGTTGACTGAACATTTGTGCCTGTCCTGTTTTGATGTATATAAATACAACTTTTGGTTCTACTGTTGTGCATTTCTAGTTCCTAATCTCATCAAAAGTGAAGATTGCTAACTATACACAGCTAATGTTTAAATGGCAGCACACAGACCTCTTGCAGATGTTTTCTAGAAAAATATGTGTAAGCAAATCTTCCACCACTTCTGACACGACTATGTTAGTCCCTGACAGTGATACACTGCTGTCTGCTTTTGAAAGGGACTATCATAAACCAACTGGCTTGATCATAAACCAAATGGTTTGATCATAAACCAACTGGCTTGATCATAAACCAACTGGCTTGATCATAAACCAACTGGCTTGATCATAAACCAACTGGCTTGATCATAAACCAACTGGCTTGATCATAAACCAACTAGCTTGATCATAAACAACTGGCTTGATCATAAACCAACTGGCTTGATCATAAACCAACTGGCTTGATCATAAACCAACTGGCTTGATCATAAACCAACTGGCTTGATCATAAACCAACTGGCTTGATCATAAACCAACTGGCTTCATCATAAACCAACTGGCTTGATCATAAACCAAATGGCTTCATCAAAAACCAAATGGCTTCATCATAAACCAACTGGCTTCATCATAAACCAACTGGCTTCATCATAAACCAACTGGCTTGATCATAAACCAACTGGCTTCATCATAAACCAACTGGCTTCATCATAAACCAACTGGCTTCATCATAAACCAACTGGCTTCATCATAAACCAACTGGCTTCATCATAAACCAACTGGCTTCATCATAAACCAACTGGCTTCATCATAAACCAAATGGCTTCATCATAAACCAAATGGCTTCATCATAAACCAACTGGCTTGATCGTTCTGTGTATCATGTTTAGTACAACAGCACTAGTACAGATCAAAATTTATCAATTTCAAACACAAATATCAATACCATTCTGCGTATCACATTCTTGTACAACAATATTGGTGTAAATCAAAATTTATCACATTCTTGTACAACAATATTGGTGTAAATCAAAATTTATCAATTTCAAACACAAACATCAATACCATTCTGCGTTATCACATTTCTGTACAACAATACTATTAATGTGTAAATCAAAATCTATCAATTTCAAACACAAATATCAATACCATTCTGTGTATCACATTCTTGTACAACAACATTGGTGTAAATCAAAATCTATCAATTTCAAACACATAGATCAATATCATAATGAAACATGAAATTCTATTCAGCTCACAAAAATTTAATATGAAATCAATACAACTTTATGCCTCGTGCTACAACACCCTGCAGCTGCACCACATAACAAACATATATTACAAACAGTGTGAATATAAGCTGCATACCTGCCTCGTGCTACAACACCCTGCAGCTGCACCACATAACAAACATATATTACAAACAGTGTGAATATAAGCTGCATACCTCCTCAAACTGGTCAATGGTGAAGTATATGTTGGGGTAGGTGACCGGTTCGCTCGTTCCTTTATTGTCCATTTCTCGGTGGCTGGGACTGGCGTACACTTTCTGACCACGCCATGGACACAAACATTTATAATAATAATAATAATTACAATATTTATATAGCGCAAAATCTTGATAAAATCAAATCTAAGCGCTGAAACACACGCATGCACGCACACACACGCACGCACGCACACACAGACACACACCACACACACACACACGCACGCGCGCACGCATACACACACACAACACGCACGCACACGGCTATAAATGGGGAGAAAGAATAAAAGCAATGGAAAATTATAGAGAGCAGATGGAGACAACTATCGTGACTTGAACAATCCTTACATCATCACACGACATGCAAATTTTCATGTACACTTTCCCATGGCAGTCACAGTAACACTAAAAATAATAATCTACATCTAAACTACATCACATTTTATCACACATACATCACATACATACACTTATGAATTGAAATTTACACATACACCTACACACATATGTACTGCAATTTTCAGACTATAAAGTGATACATTTTCCCTTGACCTTGATCCTATCACCTTATAAACCAGAGCATCTTATAAATGGATGAAGTTACTAATATTAATGATGGAGATTTCCTAGTTCTGGTCATAAAATAGCTAAGGACTTCTTAAAGATCTGCCTCAATGATAAATAGCATGCTCATTCACAGACTGATGGAGCTAGACTTCTCATTTAGAATCACTTAAGAAGTTACCAAATATCCACAGAGAACAAAAGGTAACTAACCTCACAAAGCTGACAAGCTGCTGAATAAGAGTATTGATTTTTTTTTCTTGTAATAACTCAATGAGCATGAGCAAATGTTACCACAGGCTATCCTTTCGAGTCTCATTCTGATTCACCACAATTCTGACAGTGGCTAACAGAAGCTCCTTCCACTAACATTTTTTCTACATGTTACTAAAACATTCAGGTGGGGTGTCTTAAATTACACACGGAATGCCTTATAGACAGGATATTACAGTATTTGACATCATTCCAGCAAGTTTCACGACACCAAAAAGAGACGTCATTCCCGGCTCAAAGCAATGTAAACAATGACCAGTCTCCTTACCTTTGTACATTTCTTCAGGGTCTGCAGTTCCTGAGCTCCTGTTCTTGTGCACACAGCGCACGTAATGTTGTAGTCAAACTGAAACACAAAGCATTCACACTGTACACACAGCACACGTAATGTTGTAGTCAAACTGAAACACAAAGCATTCACACTGTACACACAGCAACACGTAATGTTGTAGTCAAACTGAAACACAAAGCATTCACATTGTGCACACAGCAACACGTAATGTTGTAGTCAAACTGAAACACAAAGCATTCACATTGTACACACAGCACACGTAATGTTGTAGTCAAACTGAAACACAAAGCATTCACATTGTGCACACAGCACACGTAATGTTGTAGTCAAACTGAAACACAAAGCATTCACATTGTGCACACAGCAACACGTAATGTTGTAGTCAAACTGAAACACAAAGCATTCACATTGTGCACACAGCACACGTAATGTTGTAGTCAAACTGAAACACAAAGCATTCACATTGTGCACACAGCACACGTAATGTTGTAGTCAAACTGAAACACAAAGCATTCACATTGTGCACACAGCACACCTAATGTAGTCAAACTGAAACACAAAGCATTCACATTGTACACACAGCACACGTAATGTTGTAGTCAAACTGAAACACAAAGCATTCACACTGTACACACAGCACACCTAATGTTGTAGTCAAACTGAAACACAAAGCATTCACACTGTACACACAGCACACGTAATGTTGTAGTCAAACTGAAACACAAAGCATTCACATTGTACACACAGTGCACGTAATGTTGTAGTCAAACTGAAACACAAAGCATTCACATTGTACACACAGTGCACGTAATGTTGTAGTCAAACTGAAACACAAAGCATTCACATTGTGCACACAGCAACACGTAATGTTGTAGTCAAACTGAAACACAAAGCATTCACATTGTGCACACAGCACACCTAATGTAGTCAAACTGAAACACAAAGCATTCACATTGTGCACACAGCACACCTAATGTAGTCAAACTGAAACAAAAAGCATTCACATTGCGCACACAGCACACCTAATGTTGTAGTCAAACTGAAACACAAAGCATTCACATTGTGCACACAGCAACACGTAATGTTGTAGTCAAACTGAAACACAAAGCATTCACATTGTGCACACAGCACACCTAATGTTGTAGTCAAACTGAAACACAAAAAGCATTCACATTGTGCACACAGCAACACGTAATGTTGTAGTCAAACTGAAACACAAAGCATTCACATTGTGCACACAGCAACACGTAATGTTGTAGTCAAACTGAAACACAAAGCATTCACATTGTGCACACAGCAACACGTAATGTTGTAGTCAAACTGAAACACAAAGCATTCACATTGTGCACACAGCACACCTAATGTAGTCAAACTGAAACACAAAGCATTCACATTGTGCACACAGCACACCTAATGTAGTCAAACTGAAACACAAAGCATTCACATTGTGCACACAGCACACCTAATGTTGTAGTCAAACTGAAACACAAAAAGCATTCACATTGTGCACACAGCAACACGTAATGTTGTAGTCAAACTGAAACACAAAGCATTCACATTGTGCACACAGCACACGTAATGTTGTAGTCAAACTGAAACACAAAGCATTCACATTGTGCACACAGCAACACGTAATGTTGTAGTCAAACTGAAACACAAAGCATTCACATTGTGCACACAGCAACACGTAATGTTGTAGTCAAACTGAAAACACAAAGCAAATCACATTGTGCACACAGCACACCTAATGTAGTCAAACTGAAAACACAAAGCATTCACATTGTGCACACAGCACACCTAATGTTGTAGTCAAACTGAAACACAAAAAGCATTCACATTGTGCACACAGCAACACGTAATGTTGTAGTCAAACTGAAACACAAAGCATTCACATTGTGCACACAGCACACGTAATGTTGTAGTCAAACTGAAACACAAAGCATTCACATTGTGCACACAGCAACACGTAATGTTGTAGTCAAACTGAAACACAAAGCATTCACATTGTGCACACAGCAACACGTAATGTTGTAGTCAAACTGAAACACAAAGCATTCACATTGTGCACACAGCAACACGTAATGTTGTAGTCAAACTGAAACACAAAGCATTCACATTGTGCACACAGCAACACGTAATGTTGTAGTCAAACTGAAACACAAAGCATTCACATTGTGCACACAGCAACACGTAATGTTGTAGTCAAACTGAAACACAAAGCATTCACATTGTGCACACAGCAACACGTAATGTTGTAGTCAAACTGAAACACAAAGCATTCACATTGTGCACACAGCACACGTAATGTTGTAGTCAAACTGAAACACAAAGCATTCACATTGACAAGTTATTTCAAAAAGCTCTTTGATCTGCTGTCCTATGACTATTTGTGTATGTGTGTGTGTCTGTGTTTGTGCATGTGTGTATGCATGCATGCGTATGTGTGCATGTGTGTGTGTGTGTGTGTGTGTGTGTGTGTGTGTGTGTGTGTGTGTGTGTGTGTGTGTGTGTGTGTGTATGTGTGTGTGCAAGTGTGTGGGTGTGCAAGTGTGTGGGTGTGTGTTTGTGGTTGGTATGTCTGTGTGTCTGTGTGTCTGTGTGTGTCTGTGTGTGTCTGAGTGTGTGAGACTAAAATAATTTTGTGCATGTCTTTCTGCACAAGCAAGATTTCTCCCTTGTTTTTGTTTTTAACCCAGTTAACCCTTTGACTCCCTCACCCTGTCCACCAGCATCCTGCAATGCCAACCATGCTAGCAAAGCAAAAACTTAACCCTTTGACTCCCTCACCCTGTCCACCAGCATCCTGCAATGCCAACCATGCTAGCAAAGCAAAAACTTAACCCTTTGACTCCCTCACCCTGTCCACCAGCATCCTGCAATGCCAACCATGCCAGTAAAGCAAAAGCTTAACCCTTTGACTCCCTCACCCTATCCACTAGCTTCCTGCAGGAAGCTGGTAGATATGGTGAGGGAGTTAAAGGGTTAAGTTTTTGCAGTTGGTGGATAGGGTGCAGGAGTCAAAGGGTTAAACAAACTCAGATAGCGCAAACAGCCACAAGAAACAAAGGTTTCCTCATCACAACCAGATATCAATGATAATGTGACAGGTATGATGTGACAGATATGTATGTGACAGGTATGATGTGACAGGTATGATGTGACAGACATAATCACAACACTGTATCACCTGGTGCAGAATGATGTTGAGGTACACAGTTTCTTCCCAGTCAACATTGGGATCGTCCAGTTTAGGCAGGTGTTTTGACCCCCTCCTGTACACTTCCATCAATGGCTGCAAACACAAAAGCGATCCACGTTGTCATCTTCATAATCACACAGCAAATTCCTCGTGATAGCTACTGCTTCCTATATGAGGATCATCCAATAAATAGCAAGAATGTCATAACACTTAAAAAGTAACTGTCACAGTGCTGTGAAACTTTACACACACCTGGCCCAATTATTCCATGGTCTAATGACAAATTAACAGCAAATATTGTGATGTCATTTGTTATGACATCATGTCAGATACAATAATTTCAAGGGTCATGGCCATATCTAGCTTCGAAGGACAGTGAGTTGACCAATAAAACTGAATTTTATAACTGAAGTTTGATGCTTGTACAATAAAAACACTACAAAGTGGAACACATGCTCTTTCGAACACTGCAGTTAACAGGTGGGTGTCGTTTTTAAAGACAGATGAACGAAGTGATATTAAAGGCAAGTAGGGTCCAGAGAGGGCCAGCTGAAGTCACTGACAAGAAAAAAGTTCAAAAGTTGGATAAATTTTGAATGACCACAGACAAATGTGTGAAGAGATTGCTTGACATTAGTATCGTCGTGGATCAGTTCATGCAATCCTAACAAGTAAATTTGGAATGAGACATGTTGCAGCAAGGTGGGTCTGGCACTGTCTTACTGAGGACCAAAAGCGGGAATTTATCACTGTTACAGAGACTCTACAAATGCCTGTCAATTAACATCAGGAAGAGAGTTCTTGAATGTTATATAGAACCAATACTATTGTACGGATGGGAGGCGTGGGCAGTCAACAAACAAAGCCAGAACAAGATTCAGGCAGCCGAGATGTGGTTTCTCAGAAGAATGTTGAGAGTTCCATGGACAGCAAAGAAAACAAACGAGACAGTCTTGATGGAGGCAGACACAAGTAGATCACTCATAAGGAAGATTAGGAAAAGACAGGCAACATTTATAGGCCATTTTATGAGGAAGGGGGATTTGGAACACCTGGTCACAACGGGAAAGCTGGAGGGAAAGACAGCACCGGGTAGACCCAGGGAGAAAATGCTGGACGGACTTTCAGAGTGGCTGGGGACGAGGAGGGTGGGGGAGATGCTAGGGGCAACGAGAGATAGAGACAGATGGAAGTCCATGATCGCCAACGCCATGCGGCAGGGCACCTGATGATGATGATGACAGAGACTGTGTTAAACAGGTACATAAATGAGGGTGACAGCTTTTTAAATCTGATGGTTGCCATCAACAGAATCTACTTTAGAACCTGTAAGCCAGAATTAAAGAGACAACAATCATCACAGTAGTATACTTCCACCTTTCCCAGGCCAACAAGTTCTGAAGCAAGCAAGCACATTTAAAGATGATGATAATAAAAGCCTACTTTATGTTTAACAAGAGTGTGTTGATGAAGCATAATGTCAAAATGGGACAAACTTCATCAAGACCACTATAGGATATTTCTGATGGACAAAAAAAATACTAAGAGTAAGAACTGATATGAAAGAAACATTAAACAAAGTTAAATGATCTGCCATTGATATCACATGATAACGCATCCCACTATACAGCAGACGGTAATGTCATTCATAACGTTGTATCAATGGGACGCTCTGCTACACCCTGCCTGTTGTCCAGATATGAATCCCCTTGACTTTGCACAGTTGCACACAAAAAAATCAAAGGCTTAAGTTTGTGTGACTTAGATGACCTGAAGGTAGAGGTGGCCAAGAAGTACAGCACAGGTATCAACTCTGGTTGCCTAGCAACAGGCATTTCTGTCTTCCCAACAACTAGGAATTGTTCATTCAAACGGGATGTTACATGGAAGGAATATAGAAAGGTAGGCCTACCGATCATCATCTGATTTTTTAACACCTTTGCAGACATACTCTCAATATTCATTGGATGACCCTTATATATGTGAGACTCTGTCTCCCCCCCGCCCCCAACCAATTTGTGTTTATTCACTGCTGTCCTCCAATATTCAAAACAAAACTGAGAAGGTAAATCATTTTATTTATTTCTGCAATCCCATGAGTCAGTCAATCTCCTGTCATTAGGTAAAATAGATAAAAATCAGGTAAAGTTTTCCAATGTAAGTTATACCACTGAGGTAAACTAGATAAAAGAAACTCAGCTGCTCAGTATGCTGAGAAAATTTACAAGAAAACTGAAAAATTACATTAACAATTTTTGTTCAGTCACACCTACAATTATCACATTATCATTACAGAAGAGGCCCTTCATATTCACCACAAGAAAACAATAGCAAGTGCCATGTAATGGTGAGCATGATGCAGAAAGAATTTACACCTGTACACTTTACGAACCACCTGAAATAAAAGACACTTCCACACACACAGAATAACATCATAACAAAACAAGATACACAGAATGTTATCCAAAAAAATAATAGAGGGCACACTTTCATACACACAGAATCATGTTATAACAAATAAAGACACATTTTTACATGCACAAAATCATGTTTTAACAAATAAAAGGCACACTTCTACACACACATAGCATGCAAAAAAAACACAAAGATCAGTTTTACACACACAGAATGTTACAGTAAAAACATACATGACTATACATACAGAATCATCCTTTCGCAAAACAAGATACACTTTTACACATGAAAAATCATGCAATGATGATAGAAGATACACTACATATACATGCAGACTAATGGCATAACTAGACTGCCATAACAAGACACACTTTTAGTTTTACACATGAAAAATCATGCAACAAAAGGAGAACGATACACATATAATACATGCAAACTAATGGCATAACCAGACTGCCATAACAAGATACACTTTCAGAGATAAGAACCATGCTAAACAAAGACCAGAAAAGATAAACTCACTTACACACGAAGAATCACGAAAATTCAATAACTAATACTAATAGCAGATTTGATGTCAAACATCACCATTCCATTCCATAACCAGTATGGATGCTGGGGGCACTGATGGGATGCAGCACCAGACAATATGGATCCATCCTCTATATCACTCTGTGGACTGCTGCAGCAGACACGCATGCATGTGAAGTATGGTCTACTCTTTGATATTTGCCACCTATGTTGACCTTGGAGACGGCCTCCATCCAGGTTATCCCGACAGGTGGCACTGGACAGTGTGTTGAGGCAGATGATGATCACCGAACCAAGCAAGACTGCATCGTTTCCTTTCTGCAGTCTTCTGCAGAAGCGTGTCCTATCAGCCCATTAAGGTAAGCTCTTTTCCCATATGAACTCACAGCTCTTACAGTGGTGGTACGATATCCTAAATCATTTCTTTTGGCACTTACTTTTGAAGGTCTTGATCTTTTTCCAGTATAAACTCGTAAGATCTTGTGTGTTTCTTATGAGACGGCTTCAGTGTTATATTCACGATATGATACACAAGTCCGTTTCCTTAAGCACTTAGTTCTGAAGAACTGAATTCTCTTCCACAAGACGGCATGTAGCGTCAACTTTGACACCTGCAGACGGTAGAGACTACAAGTGATTTATGTAATTTATGCTCAGCGGTAGTGCCGACTGTGCTGCTTTTCCAGATGATTTTGTTGTCTGCCCATTTGCTGACACTGTGGATACAGTTCTGATGAATTCTGGTGCAGCTGCTCTCTTTAGTCAGGGAGATTCCATGATCTGTGCCGTCCTGAACTTCAGTAATATCAGAAATTTCAGTAACAACAGAAATTTCAACAAGAAAGCAAAGCACAGAAAAAGAGACTCAAACTGACAGCAATACTGATTAATTTATAACAAAATGAGACAGTTTTACTGCTCTTGAGTTTCTATAATTCATTTTCATGCTACTGTATATTTTCTCAACTGACCACCATCCCTTCTAAACTGCTTCTTAAATAAACTGCTTCTTAGTACTAATAATAAGTAACCTAATTCTTAAACAGAGTTAACTACCTCTTAAATACAGTAAACTGCTTCTTAAATAGAGTTAACTACCTCTTAAATACAGTAAACCTATTAATAGAGATAACTGCTCTTAAATACAGTAACTGCTTCCTAAAAGTAACTGCCTCTTAAATACAGTAAACTGCTTCTTAAATAGAGTTGACTGCCTTCTTAAATACATAAACTGCTTCCTAAATAGAGTTAACTGCTTCTTAACATACAGTAAACTGCTTCTTAAACAGAGTTAACTTGCCTCTTAAATACATTAAACTGCTTCTTAAATAGAGTTAACTGCTTCTTAAATACAGTAAACCGCTTCTTAATTACAGCAAACTGCTTCTTAAATGGAGTCAGAAAAGTTCAATCTTACATCCAGTCCTCTCATTTTCTTGTTCTATTTCTAAAACACGATCTTCAGGGCTTTCTGAGACACAGATATTTATCACCCTATGGGTAACATAACAATGACTTGTGTCACAAGTGCTGCAAAGTTTAACATTCCGACTAAGAACACCACAGAAAGGTGTTGTTTAAACACTTTAAAAGCAAACCTAACATTTACAGTAACACAGTAAATAACAGGTTAGTAACATTGTTGAAAACATGCATGAAACTAGGGGTTCCTGTTCATTTATTCATTTTCTCTGCAATGTGATTAGAAAAAAATGATGGTTAAGGTTTTGGGACTACAAAAAAAATAAAAAATAAAAAAAGAATCATAGATAAAACCTGAGGCAATTTTTCAAATTCAGGATAAGTCTCGGGTTCCCATGGGTCCATTTGCTCAAAGCTGTTCTCAATCAAAACAAGCTAAAACAGAAGATGATGGTATGCATGTATATAAATGTACACACAACACACACACACCACACACACACACACACACACACACACACACACACACACACACACACACACACACACACACACACACACACGCACACACAATACATACACACACACACACATGCGCACACAAGCACACACACATGCATCCACAAACACGTACGTACACACACATACAAACTTGACAAAGCAAATAAGCACATTAAGAGTAAACCTGACATCCTTGCTATAATTAAATTAACAGGAAATTTTGTATTATGTCAGCCTATAAGAACGAATCTTAAATTTCTGTTAAGAAAATGAATTACACGGCATTTTCAAATTAAGGTTTTTGTTTTTAGTCTGTTTTTGCATGATTTCTTTTCTCTTTTTCTTTGTCAACTTTTGTCTTGTTTTCCACGCATGACGGTATTATTTATTCAAACTCATACATTCCATGGCCATGTATGTAATCTGTTCTTATAAAATCACTGATAAGTTGCACTTTAAGCATTTTGGTTTCATACTCCAGAAAAAACTGGAGTCCACATTTTCTAAAGATATCAGTTCCATTTCTCTACTATGAAAATTGATTTAAGATATTATTATGTCTGGAAATACAAGAGTGGTCAGCATCAAAAATTTTGATCGCTCAAGTCCTTAGAGATGTCAGCAAACTGATAAAACCTTTGTAAGTTAACAAAACATCATTTGCAATTGTCATGCATTCAATCAACTTTGGTATATTTTGCTGGGTGCCTTTTTTTTTTTTTTATAATGATCATACCAATAAAGGTGTATTAATGATGATCATACCAATAAAGGTGTATTAATGATGATCATACCAATAAAGGTGTATTACTATTAATGATGATCATACCAATAAAGGTGTATTAATGATGATCATACCAATAAAGGTGTATTAATGATCATACCAATAAAGGTGTATTAATGGTGATCATACAATAAAGGTGTATTAATGATCATACCAATAAAGGTGTATTACTATTAATGATGATCATACCAATAAAGGTGTATCAATGGTGATCATACAATAAAGGTGTATTAATGATCATACCAATAAAGGTGTATTAATGGTGATCATACAATAAAGGTGTATTAATGATCATACCAATAAAGGTGTATTAATGGTGATCATACAATAAAGGTGTATTAATGATGATCATACCAATAAAGGTGTATCAATGGTGATCATACCAATAAAGGTGTATTAATGATCATACCAATAAAGGTGTATTAATGATCATACCAATAAAGGTGTATCAATGGTGATCATACAATAAAGGTGTATTAATGATCATACCAATAAAGGTGTATCAATGATGATCATACAATAAAGGTGTATTAATGATGATCATACAATAAAGGTGTATTAATGATCATACCAATAAAGGTGTATTAATGGTGATCATACAATAAAGGTGTATTAATGATGATCATACCAATAAAGGTGTATTAATGATCATACCAATAAAGGTGTATTAATGGTGATCATACCAATAAAGGTGTATTAATGATGATCATACAATAAAGGTGTATTAATGATCATACCAATAAAGGTGTATTAATGATCATACCAATAAAGGTGTATTAATGATCATACCAATAAAGGTGTATTAATGATCATACCAATAAAGGTGTATTAATGGTGATCATACAATAAAGGTGTATTAATGATCATACCAATAAAGGTGTATTAATGGTGATCATACCAATAAAGGTGTATTAATGATGATCATACCAATAAAGGTGTATTAATGGTGATCATACAATAAAGGTGTATTAATGATCATACCAATAAAGGTGTATTAATGATGATCATACCAATAAAGGTGTATTAATGGTGATCATACCAATAAAGGTGTATTAATGGTGATCATACCAATAAAGGTGTATTAATGGTGATCATACAATAAAGGTGTATTAATGATCATACCAATAAAGGTGTATTAATGATCATACCAATAAAGGTGTATTAATGATGATCATACCAATAAAGGTGTATTAATGGTGATCATACAATAAAGGTGTATTAATGATCATACCAATAAAGGTGTATTAATGATCATACCAATAAAGGTGTATCAATGATCATACCAATAAAGGTGTATTAATGATCATACAATAAAGGTGTGTTAATGATCATACCAATAAAGGTGTATGAATGATGATCATACAATAAAGGTGTATTAATGGTGATCATACAATAAAGGTGTGTTAATGATCATACCAATAAAGGTGTATCAATGATGATCATACCAATAAAGGTGTATTAATGATGATCATACCAATAAAGGTGTATTAATGATCATACCAATAAAGGTGTATCAATGGTGATCATACAATAAAGGTGTATTACTATATAATGATGATCATACCAATAAAGGTGTATTAATGATCATACCAATAAAGGTGTATTAATGGTGATCATACAATAAAGGTGTATTAATGATCATACCAATAAAGGTGTATCAATGGTGATCATACCAATAAAGGTGTATTAATGATCATACCAATAAAGGTGTATCAATGATGATACCAATAAAGGTGTATTAATGATCATACAATAAAGGTGTATTAATGATCATACCAATAAAGGTGTATTAATGGTGATCATACAATAAAGGTGTATTAATGATCATACCAATAAAGGTGTATTAATGGTGATCATACAATAAAGGTGTATTAATGATCATACCAATAAAGGTGTATCAATGGTGATCATACAATAAAGGTGTATTAATGATCATACCAATAAAGGTGTATTAATGGTGATCATACAATAAAGGTGTATTAATGATGATCATACCAATAAAGGTGTATTAATGATCATACAATAAAGGTGTATTAATGATCATACCAATAAAGGTGTATTAATGATGATCATACCAATAAAGGTGTATTAATGATGATCATACCAATAAAGGTGTATTAATGATCATACAATAAAGGTGTATTAATGATCATACCAATAAAGGTGTATTAATGATCATACCAATAAAGGTGTATTAATGATCATACCAATAAAGGTGTATTAATGATCATACCAATAAAGGTGTATTAATGATCATACCAATAAAGGTGTATTAATGATCATACCAATAAAGGTGTATTAATGATCATACCAATAAAGGTGTATCAATGATCATACCAATAAAGGTGTATTAATGATCATACCAATAAAGGTGTATTAATGATCATACCAATAAAGGTGTATTAATGATCATACCAATAAAGGTGTATTAATGATCATACCAATAAAGGTGTATTAATGATCATACCAATAAAGGTGTATTAATGATCATACCAATAAAGGTGTATTAATGATGATCATACCAATAAAGGTGTATTAATGATGATCATACCAATAAAGGTATGTTAATGATGATCATACCAATAAAGGTGTATTAATGGTGATCATACAATAAAGGTGTATTAATGATCATACCAATAAAGGTGTATTAATGGTGATCATACAATAAAGGTGTATTAATGATCATACCAATAAAGGTGTATTAATGAGATCATACAATAAAGGTGTATTAATGATGACATACCAATAAAGGTGTTTATTAATGATGATCATACCAATAAAGGTGTATTAATGAGATCATACCAATAAAGGTGTATTAATGATGATCATACAATAAAGGTGTATTAATGATGATCATACCAATAAAGGTGTATTAATGTGATCATACCAATAAAGGTGTATTAATGATGATCATACCAATAAAGGTGTATTAATGATGATCATACCAATAAAGGTGTATTAATGATGATCATACCAATAAAGGTGTATTAATGATGATCATACAATAAAGGTGTATTAATGAATGATCATACCAATAAAGGTGTATTAATGTGATCATACCAATAAAGGTGTATTAATGATATCATACCAATAAAGGTGTATTAATGATGATCATACCAATAAAGGTGTATTATATTAGATGATCATACACAATAAAGGGTTGTATTAATGATAACCATACCAATAACAGTTATCTTTGGATGATCATACAATAAAGGTGTGTATTAATGATAACATACCAATAACAGTTATTTATGATGATCATAGTAATAAAGGTTTGTATTAATGATAACCATACCAATAACAGTTTAATAGTGATGATCATACCAATAAAGGTGTTGTATTAGTGATAACCATACCAATAAAGTTTATCTTAGTGATGATCATACCAATAAAGGGTGTATTAAGTGATACCATACCAATAACAGTTATTAGTGATGATCATACTAATAAAGGTGTATTAATGATAACCATACAATAACAGTTTATCTTTGTGATGATCATACCAATAAAGGTGTTGTATAATGATAACCATACCAATAACAGTTTATCTTAGTGATGATCATAGTAATAAAGGTGTTGTATGAATGATGATCATACTGATGAAGATACTGTATTAATGATAGATCCGTGTGTTATGTCTATGCCGTTTTTAATTTTACTGAAAGTAAAACTGATAATCATCACGTAACATCCCTTGCCCCAAACACCCACATAAACATAACACACACACCACACACACACACACACACACACACACACACACACACACACACACACACACACACACACACACACACACACACACACACACCACATCATAAACACAGAATTCTGAAAACCAATCTCTTCTTACCACTCTCCCTCTTATCTCTCAATTCTGATACTTTCTCTCTCTCTCTTCTCTCTCTCTCACTCTCTCTATCTCTCTCTCTCTCGCTCGCTCTCACTCTACCTGGTGACAGCTTAATTAATGCTATTAAACAACTCATAATCATGAGCTGGTTACTGTGCCATGGACAGTCTTTGTGCTCAGTAAAACTGGACATTTTCATGACTATCAGTTGTTTCATTAATTACCCTGCGCACCCCACCCCACCCCCACCCACTCCCTCACTCCCAACACTCCCTGTGAACAAGCTGACAAAGTCTGAGTAATTAAACATTTTATATTCATATTCTATCTTTTTCTCTTTATCATGTCTACAACCCATATATCCATATTCTCTCTCATTCTCTGTCTCTGTTTACCTGCCTATCTATCCTTTAAATCGCATAACAAAGTATAAAATAAACATGAATAAAACCTGGGACAATTCAATATCAAATTCAGGAAAAAGGCAAGAACAGAAGATGTCCACAAGCCAGTCCGATGTGTGCTGAGTTGTTGTCAAAGAGAACACGCTAAAACAGACAATGAGACATGAAATTTATTATTCCTTATTTTCCAAAACAAATTCATTCCCTATTTTCCACAAAAATGTCATAATACTCATCTTACATTATGCTGACCAGGAAAAGAAATGTATCCAGTCCTCTCAGTTTACATAACTCATAATTTATGCTAATACACTTGGAGTTGAACTGGTTTCACTGACCTTTGGTAGATAATTCACCTTTGGGAGATAATTCAATTATGATTATTAAATTCATTCTGAGTCTGTTTAGTTAAGAGTGATGCACTTCAGAACACAACAGAATCAGGTATACATCCAAAGGTCCCACCTGCCAACAATCAGCTCAACAGCAGTTTTTTTTCTCAGTATGGCGTGTGGGCGCTCTGGATGTTGACGCATTCTGTGCATCTGTTCCTCATGAACTAACCCAGCCTCTTGTGGAATGTGATTACACTGTTCCTGAAAAAGATGGAGCTCCAAATCTGGATGTCTTTGATGGACATCTTTGGATTCTACCACAAAGCTGATCCCCAGCGTGTTCACTTACAGCCATGTCAAGTGACCAAGATGGCCATGGCTTGATGGCCACAACATGACGTTCAGTCAAATAAGGCAAATCTGACAAAAACCCAAGTAATTTCCCGGTAAAACAAGTATTTTCCAAATTGGTCATACATAAACAATAAGCCATACAGTATGCATTTGCGAAAACATTATTTGCGCTTTACTTTGCATGTCTGCATTTGCAGAAAACATTATTTGCGCTTTACTTGCTGCAGTCTGCAAGCGACTGAAAAATCCAGTTTGTGAAAAGTGCAGGAGATGCCAATTTAACACACAAAACAGCAATGATGTTTTCTTTCATTCAAACTTTCCTTTACTTGGCAATTTGGCAGATGGATACTTTCTTTTACAGGTCAGCACACACACAACACACATCAGAAAGTATATAAGGCTTTATGGAAAACACAACAGTGAATGGACCAGCACACACACACACACACAGAAACAGAGAAAGTATATAAGGCTTTATGGAAAACACAACAGTGAATGGATCAGCACACACAACACACAGACAGAAAGTATATAAGGCTTTATGGAAAACAACATTGAATGGATCAGCACACACAAACACACAGACAGAAAGTATATAAGGCTTTATGGAAAACAACATTTAATGGATCAGCACACACAAACACACATAGAAAGTATATAAGGCTTTATGGAAAACAACATTGAATGGATCAGCACACACAAACACACAGACAGAAAGTATATAAGGCTTTATGGAAAACACAACAGTGAATGGACCAGCACACACACACACACACAGAGAAAGTATATAAGGCTTTATGGAAAACACAACAGTGAATGGACCAGCACACACACACACACACAGAGAAAGTATATAAGGCTTTATGGAAAACACAACAGTGAATGGACCAGCACACACACACACACACACACAGAAAGTATATAAGGCTTTATGGAAAACACAACAGTGAATGGACCAGCACAAACACACACACACACAGAAAGTATATAAGGCTTTATGAAAAACACAACAGTGAATGGACCAGCACACACACACACACACACAGAAAGTATATAAGGCTTTATGGAAAACAACACTGAATGGATCAGCACAGAAAGATTGGAAAGGAAGAAGTGACAGAAAGCAAAGCAAGGCAGAAACAAAGTCGGTGACAGAAAAGAGGAAGTCATACTGAAAGACGCCCTGGGATCCCCGTGTCCCCATGAGGGGATCTGACAGGGAGGGTGATGGCACTGGACAACAAGTAAGAAGACAGAACAAAGCTAGAGAGGGCTGCCAGACCAGGTGGGGTTATATCAAAATTATTTCATGACAACAACAGACTGACTGGACCAGGATCATACACACACTCTGACAGTCCTTTCATCAGTCTGCCTTGAGCACAGCCCACTGAAGCCATAATGTACAGGGCATAAGGCAAACTGAAGCCATAATGTACAGGGTATAAGGCAGACTGAAGCCATAATGTACAGGGCATAAGGCAGACTGAAGCCATAATGTACAGGGTATAAGGCAGACTGAAGCCATAATGTACAGGGCATAAGGCAGACTGAAGCCATAATGTACAGGGCATAAGGCAGACTGAAGCCATAATGTACAGGGTATAAGGCAGACTGAAGCCATAATGTGCAGGGTATAAGGCAGACTGAAGCCATAATGTACAGGGCATAAGGCAGACTGAAGCCATAATGTACAGGGTATAAGGCAGACTGAAGCCATAATGTACAGGGCATAAGGCAGACTGAAGCCATAATGTACAGGGCATAAGGCAGACTGAAGCCATAATGTACAGGGCATAAGGCAGACTGAAGCCATAATGTACAGGGCATAAGGCAGACATAATATGAAAAAGGATACAAACACTCCCACATTCTTCAAAACAAATATACATTCCCAGGATTCACTTAAATTCAACTTAAACAATTACACAACCACATTCTCGTCATACTCAGCTTGGCTGAATGTAAGTTTATAACACTCCTGGTTACAAATGTGTATGTGACAGAACAAGCAGAAATATGTTAAAGCCCAAAGCAATATTAGTAATACAAAACAGAAATGCTGGCATCAGAAAAGCAACTATAACTAATGAAGAAATTACGTGCTCATATAAGTATTTACAAGTGCGTGGTGTGCATATATATATTTATTTACAAGTGCCTTGAAAATGTCACAATGTCCACTTAAAAAACACAGTGGAAAAAAAGGGATAACATGGATTTAGTGAGACATATACATCAAAAAGAAACTCGAACAAAAAATCTAACAATCTACAGATGAAGAAGAACATGTGTAAAACTGAATTTTTATTTTAAAATATATTCAAAAGAGAAAAATAAAGAGCCAAGTAAAGATGTGACCTTGACTATCGCTATGTACCTGCATGTAACTCAGATCCCTTAAAAACTTTCATTAAATACACATATACACAAACTTATATACTGCATCACAGCTCCATTACTCCATTAAAACACTGACAAAAAAAATTGATAGACAGGAAAAACAGAATCATAACTGGACAGAACGATATAGACAGACAGATGAATTGATAGATGGGACAGACAGAATCCTAACTGGACAGAACGATATAGACAGATGGTATTGATAGATGGGACAGACAGAATCCTAACTGGACAGAACGATATAGACAGACAGACGAATTGATAGATGGGACAGACAGAATCCTAACTGGACAGAACGATATAGACAGACAGACGTATTGACAGATGGGACAGACAGAATCATAACTGAACAGATAGATATAGACAGACAGATGGGACAGACAGAATCATAACTGAACAGATAGATATAGACAGACAGATAGGACAGACAGAATCATAACTGGACAGATAGATATAGACAGACAGACAGACGTATTGATAGATGGGACAGACAGAATCATAACTGAACAGATAGATATAGACAGACAGATGGGACAGACAGAATCATAACTGAACAGATAGATATAGACAGACAGATAGGACAGACAGAATCATAACTGGACAGATAGATATAGACAGACAGATGGGACAGACAGAATCATAACTGGACAGATAGATATAGACAGACAGATGGGACAGACAGAATCATAACTGAACAGATAAATATAGACAGACAGACAGACGTATTGATAGATGGGACAGACAGAATCATAACTGGACAGAAAGATATAGACAGACAGAAGGGACAGACAGAATCATAACTGAACAGAAAGATATAGACAGACAGATGGGACAGACAGAATCATAACTGAACAGAAAGATATAGACAGACAGATGGGACAGACAGAATCATAACTGAACAGAACGATATAGACAGACAGATGGGACAGACAGAATCATAACTGAACAGAACGATATAGACAGACAGATGGGACAGACAGAATCATAACTGAACAGAACGATATAGACAGACAGACGTATTGATAGATGGGACAGACAGAATCATAACTGGACAGAACGATATAGACAGACAGATGGGACAGACAGAATCATAACTGAACAGAACGATATAGACAGACAGACGTATTGATAGATGGGACAGACAGAATCATAACTGGACAGAACAATATAGACAGATAGACGAATTGATAGATGGGACAGACAGAATCATAACTGGACAGATAAATATAGACAGACAGATAGACGAATTGATAGATGGGACAGACAGAATCATAACTGAACAGAACGATATAGACAGACAGACAAATTGATAGATGGGACAGACAGAATCATAACTGAACAGAACGATATAGACAGACAGACGAATTGATAGATGGGACAGACAGAATCCTAACTGGACAGAACGATATAGACAGACAGACGTATTGATAGATGGGACAGACAGAATCATAACTGGACAGAACGATATAGACAGACAGACGAATTGATAGATGGGACAGACAGAATCCTAACTGGACAGAACGATATAGACAGACAGACAAATTGATAGATGGGACAGACAGAATCCTAACTGGACAGAACGATATAGACAGACAGACGAATTGATAGATGGGACAGACAGAATCCTAACTGGACAGAACGATATAGACAGACAGACAAATTGATAGATGGGACAGACAGAATCCTAACTGGACAGAAAGACATCAAAACAAAACAAAAACAAAAAAAACAGAGGTACATCCAAGTCTGCTGCAAGCAAATATGATTACATGGAAATAGTAAAGCAAACAAACAAAAGCAAAAACACAACTTCAATCAAAGAGCACTTGCTTTAGCACACAACATGCCCATTAAAAAAGCTATCCCAGATTACACACTCCATTACAGCCTAGTTTACACACACACCACCACAACCTGGTCCTACCTTCATTTTGCCGTGTTTATCTTTGACCTCAGGGTTTCTCTTGACATAGAAAAGCATGTCATCGTCTGGTGACACGCCTCCAGAAGAAAAATAGGTGACAAACATGTCTTTCCAGAAGTTGCAGGCATTGTCAGAGATCAGCTCAAAACCTGAAAATTAACAGATCTACATGAGAGTACGTGCCATTCCATCAACTACTCAAGAAGCGAAAATCGAAGAGATAAACATATAAAGAGAACGATAATGTACATTTACATGATACAACAAGGTCAGCACAAGTCTTGGCCAACTGGCTTTTGACAAGCATACAATTACAAAACACAATGTTTCAATATCTGGACATTTTGTAACCTCAACTGGGACACAGGAGATGACAACAACAAAATAAAATCCATCATATTAATACATATTCATAAAGCAGGAGGGAAACAGGTCTGGCCCGAAAGGGCTATGACAACCAGCACATTGCCAAAGGGTCTTCTGGATGGAGCAGTCGACTGGGAGTGTACAGCAGACCTCCCAGAGTGGAGAAATTACCCAGATGTCATCAGCAAGACAGGCATGAGACCAGACATCGCTCTCCACTCTGACTCCTCGAAACAAGTGATTCTGATAGAACTCACTGTGCCATACGAAAGCAGAATGGAAGAAGCACATATCTACAAGACCGAAAAATACGCCGGTCTTGCCAGCACCCTGAAGAAAGCAGGTCTGCGGGTCAAAATCTTCGCCATAGAGGTCGGGGCAAGAGGGTTTGTGGGCACCTCCGCTTATGATCTCATGAAACAACTCGCCATTTCTGGGAAGAAGAGGACTAGAGCCCTTAAAGCGATGGCAGAGGCAGCAGAAAGGAGCTCAAGCTGGATCTGGGCAAGGAGGAACCAAAAAAGTGAACTTCATAAGGATTAAATTCCCTACAGATGATGTGTGCCCCGTTAGCACATTGGTAAAACCGCGTACCGCAGTTCTGAAGCGCAGAATCGCCCAGGTTCGATCCCCGGCGTGGGAAAAAAAAAAAAAAAAAAAAAAAAAAAAATAGACAACAGCAGAAGGGCATCCAGGAGTCATGACCTGGATGTGGCCCGGCCCCCCGAGAGTGTAAGGAATTCAGGGCCGAAACACTTGTCTAAAGGGGGTTACTTCTCTGAAGACCTTCTGTTGTCTAGCTCTCCCTAGAGTTTCTTTCTACCTGCACATGGTCAGTCCATTGACTTCCGGGAATAGTTCGGAGGACATTCGGGAAAGACCGAAGGACACTGGGAAAGACTAGATCTGCGGGCTTTGTGGGTTGGCTTCCCACCTTGCCTTTGATAACATGCCACGAGTTTTCCAAATGAAAGATGCTCCCAGGATTCACCGAAAGGGGGAGAGAATGATGAATCCATCGGCACTGACTCCATCACGACTGGAAACGCACAACGGACCATGATTAATGACCAGTTGGAATTTCCGTGTGCGTGTGGAAGGAGATTCACCACCAAACGCGGCATGAAGATCCACAGGACAAAAATGGGCTGTTTGAAGACACATACGAACCAGCAGCAGCGCACTGCGATAGCAGGTGAGACGTTGGATGACCAAGGCCAGGAATTAAACCATAGTGCCAAGGACATCCACGCTGACGGTTCTGATGCGGATTTTGCACAAGCTCTTAACGCCAAACGTGGAAAACTCAATTTGCCGCCTGCCGGTGCAAAAGAACAATGGGAGAAATTAGATGAGGAACTTGTCCTTAAGCTGAATGCGCTAATAGGGAACAGTACGCTGGAACACAAACTTGACACATACGGAGACATCATATACTCTATCTGCAGGGACACTTATGGAGTGAAGCAGCCAAAGACAAAAACGCCTCCCCAGAAATCCAGAAGACAGCAACAGATGGAGAGCATCCGGAGGGAGAAAAGGAAGCTTAAAAAGCGAATGAAAACTGCCTCAGAATTCGAGAAGCAAGGGCTCCTGGAACTCTGGAAAGATCTGAAGGCCAAACACAATGCTCTCAGCAAAGTGGAATCAGCAAGGCGAAGAAAGAGCAAAAAGAAGAAGACTCAAGATCGTTTCTTCAAAGATCCCTTTGACTTTGCAAGAAAGCTGTTTGAACAACCCAAATCAGGGACTCTCACAGTGGGCAAGGAAACCCTAGAGCAGCATCTCAGGGAAACATATTCCGATTCTCAGCGCGAGGCACCACTTGAAATCCAAAATCTGGTTTGGCCTGCAGCGCCAGAAGGAAAATTCAATAACAAACCACCAACACTGGATGAAGTGAAGAACGTAGTAAAGAAAGCCAGAGCCAAGTCAGCACCTGGACCAAACGGAATACCATACCTGCTCTACAAGAAATGCCCAAAAGTGCTCGAGTGGCTCCACAAGATGATTCGATCAGCATGGAGGAACCAGAAGATCAGCGACCAATGGATGAGAGCTGAAGGAGTGTACATTCCGAAGGAGCAGAACTCCAGCAGCATCAATCAGTTCAGGCCAATATCACTTCTGAACGTCGAGGGGAAAATCTTCTTCTCTGTTATGGCAGCAAGATTGACAAAATACCTGACTGAAAACAAGTATCTGGATATGTCAGTCCAAAAGGGAGGCATACCAGGAATGCCTGGATGCTTGGAACATGCCACGTTGATTTGGGATGCCATCCAAAAAGCAAGAACAGAGAAGAGAGACATTGACGTAGTTTGGCTTGATCTGGCGAATGCATATGGATCAGTTCCACACGATATGATCCAGCTGGCTCTTGAAATGTATCACATCCCAGAAAACATCCGAACAATGCTGAGGAAGTATTTCCAAGGGTTCTCAATGCGGTTCTCTACCAAAGAATACACCACGGACTGGATAGACCTAGAGGTGGGCATTGCAATGGGCTGTGCAATCTCTCCCATACTGTTCGTGTTGGCAATGGAAGTCATCTTGAAAGCTGCAATGAAGAGTTCAGGTCCAGTGAATCTGGGAGATGGATACCAGATGCCTCCTCTGAAAGCTTTCATGGATGACACAACAGTCTTGTCCACGGATGAGGAAGAGACACACCAAATCTTAAAGCAGCTGGATGAGCTGGTGGCCTCTTCAAGAATGAGGTTCAAACCTAAGAAATCCCGAAGTCTCTCACTGCGAAAAGGAAAAGTGGCAGATTCAGTCAAATTCATGGTAGCCAACCAAGCCATCCCCACTGTCACAGAAGAGCCAGTAAAAAGTCTCGGAAGATGGTATGATGACTCCCTGAAAGACACACAAAGGGGATGTGAAACCAAGCAAACAGCAGAAGAAGGCCTGAAGAAAATAGATAACTGCGGACTGCCAGGCAAATACAAAGTCTGGTGTCTACAGTTCATGCTGATACCAAAGCTGCTGTGGCCACTGCTAATCTATGACATTTGCACCAGCACAGTCGAAGCAATGGAAGCCAAAATCAACAAATACACAAGAAAATGGCTCGGTGTCCCACCTGGTCTCACTGATGTTGCATTCTACTGTCGTCAAGCAATGCTGAAGCTACCTCTGAAATCCATAGTGGAGGAATACAAAGTTGGAAAAGCAAGACTGTTGAGCATGCTGGAGGAATCGGAGGACAATATCGTGAGAGCAGTTCAGCCAAAGCTGAGAACTGGCAGAAAGTGGAAAGTCCAAGAGGCTGTAAACAATGCCAAGAGAAACCTCAGCATCAAAGAAATAATTGGACACACGCAAACCAACAGACAGGGACTGGGAGCAACAAAAATGCAGTGGTGGTCCAAAGCCAAAGGGAAGGAAAAAAGAGACATGATCATACAGGAGTTGAAGGAAGAAGAAGATGTCAAAAGAGTGCAGAAGGCAGTCCAGCAAGGTCAACAGGGGCAATGGACAACATGGGACAGTGCACTCCAAAGAAGTCTCAGCTGGAACGATATGTGGCACATGGCTCCTCTAAGGATAAGCTTCCTCCTCAGATCTGTATATGACCTGCTCCCCTCGAATGCAAACTTAGTGAAATGGGGGAAAGCAGACGACCCAGCATGTCCGCTCTGTCAGAAGAAACAAACAGTGGAACATGTCCTAAGCTCTTGCAAAGTAGCGCTAGCCCAAGGAAGGTATACATGGAGGCACAACCAAGTTCTGAAAGTGATCACAGATGTGGTTAGCGAAAAAACCATGACCCCAAACGCACCAATTGCTATGACAACGTTCTACAAAGCAGGAGGGAAACAGGTCTGGCCCGAAAGGGCTATGACAACCAGCACATTGCCAAAGGGTCTTCTGGATGGAGCAGTCGACTGGGAGTGTACAGCAGACCTCCCAGAGTGGAGAAATTACCCAGATGTCATCAGCAAGACAGGCATGAGACCAGACATCGCTCTCCACTCTGACTCCTCGAAACAAGTGATTCTGATAGAACTCACTGTGCCATACGAAAGCAGAATGGAAGAAGCACATATCTACAAGACCGAAAAATACGCCGGTCTTGCCAGCACCCTGAAGAAAGCAGGTCTGCGGGTCAAAATCTTCGCCATAGAGGTCGGGGCAAGAGGGTTTGTGGGCACCTCCGCTTATGATCTCATGAAACAACTCGCCATTTCTGGGAAGAAGAGGACTAGAGCCCTTAAAGCGATGGCAGAGGCAGCAGAAAGGAGCTCAAGCTGGATCTGGGCAAGGAGGAACCAAAAAAGTGAACTTCATAAGGATTAAATTCCCTACAGATGATGTGTGCCCCGTTAGCACATTGGTAAAACCGCGTACCGCAGTTCTGAAGCGCAGAATCGCCCAGGTTCGATCCCCGGCGTGGGAAAAAAAAAAAAAAAAAAAAAAAAAAATAGACAACAGCAGAAGGGCATCCAGGAGTCATGACCTGGATGTGGCCCGGCCCCCCGAGAGTGTAAGGAATTCAGGGCCGAAACACTTGTCTAAAGGGGGTTACTTCTCTGAAGACCTTCTGTTGTCTAGCTCTCCCTAGAGTTTCTTTCTACCTCATAAGCATATAACATGAAACAGAGAAACATGAAACAAAGAATTTTTAATAGTTCATCAACAACAAAAAAGTGCACAGTTTACTGATGTTCTTTACATAAAGGTATTTCCATTTTTGGACAGAACAAGAATCAGGTAGTATCTGAATACTATCTGATCTATAGTCTATACATTCACATGATGAGCTTGTCACTGCCATGTGGAAATACTGCATATATATTTTTGACACAATTTTTCTGATTGTGCATAGTACTTTATTTATATGCCATAGTACTTGGAAAGCAGTGAAAATATACAGGAGTTATGAGTAAACCGTACAACTTTACATGTACACATTATTTCTGATACACTGACACAAAAACAGAAACAAAAAAATTCAGATTTTTGTGACACAGATATGAATGACACCAGTGTCATAACAACATGTAAAACAGTAAATCATAACCAAGACAGGCACTGCAGTCACACAGATTTCTGACAACAAAATCAGTGTCATTTCAACTATGTCTATAATGTCTGTGATGTATTAGTGGCTTTAAACCAAAAATATTTAATACACACAAATGAGGGGGGGGGGAGGGATCTGTTGTTATAGCAGTGGGGGAAATATAACATTGGGGACACTCATCAACGTCTCTCTCTGTCTGTCTGTCTGTCTGTCTGCCTGCCTGCCTGTCTCTCTCTCTCTCTCTCTCTCTCTCTCTCTCCTCTCTCTCTCTCTCTCTCTCTCTCTCACACACACACACACACACACACACACACACACACACACACACACACACACACACATACACAAAGAGACAGAGAGACAGAGAGAGAAACACCAAATGCACACATTCATGAAAACAACAGTATGAAAGAGAAGCCCACATCTGAAATGTGTTCTATTTTTCACCCTTGCACTGAATTTGAAGGTCCTTTCTTTAACTACACATTGATGATTGAGCTTGAAAAATACCAGCATAGATGACAATCTTTTTTATTGCCATACATTCCAATCTATTTTATTACAAGACAATCTATTTTATTACATGACAGTTTTTTATTACCACAAATAACAATCATTTTTATTACAATACAATTTTTTTTTATTACAACAACACTGTCAAGATATATCACTTCAGGATGATTTTCTTCACACATGGGCACACACACACACACACACACACACACACACACACACACACACACACACACACACTAATTACAATACAACTATTACAAGTCAACTTTCTTTGCTTTTGCTTTGTTTTATTTCACATCTTTTTTCTCTGGTTTCTTTCTTGTATATCTTCAATTGTTTCTTCCATATTAAAGTTGTCACAAATATCTGAAGTAAAGATAAACCATATTTTTCTTTAATATTATAATCAAACTCAATTCTGCTCTTTTGTACTAGCTTACATTTTTTCTTACTGTTAGTGTTACTCTTATACTCAGGTCCATAAGTCTGTAATTCATTGTGGTGGATGGGGGGGGGATCTTACATTATTTTAGTAGTAGTAGTAGTATCATGATTTATAATAATGGTGGATGGGGGGGGGGATCTTACATTATTTTAGTAGTAGTAGTAGTATCATGATTTATAATAATATCTTTTGTATTATTGTTACTAGTACTACTATCATTTTATTATTGTTGTTTTCTTGTTGTTGTTCTTAATACTGACATGCATTTTTTTTTTTTTTTTTTGGTTTACATGTGTGCCTTTGCTTCACATGCTATTGTTATAAAGCACTTGACCACTTACAAACAGAGGTCCATATTTTGTTACAATTCAGTTTTATGACTTTTTTGACACTGTATCTGAGTGTATGTGTTATGGTGTATGTGAAACCATCCTGGTACAGTCCCCCCCCCCACTTTCAGACTCTCAACTGTTTGTTTACATAAATGTTTAATACTTCTAATCTTATGCTTTTTTCCTTTTTTTTCTTAAAGTATGCTTATGTACATATGTAGATAACAAGGACTAGATTTCAGATGGATCCAGTAGGACCTAATGCTACTGGCTTAACTCTTAAGGAAAAAGAAAAATCATGAAAACAGAACACATATTTTTTAATACAACTAGACAAGACAGGGGCAAATTTTCAGCCAACTGGCCTTTGTCAAATGTAGACACATAAGTCTATAAGATCCCAAACAAACAAATATCAAATACAAAAATTAAGAGAAAAAGACTAGAACTTCCCTGCTGCTCCATCCAGTAGGAGAAAAGGACTAAAATTTTACATAGGCTACATATCTGGTTGCATTAAACATGTGTTCTGACTTTTTTTGTTTTGTTTTGTTTTGTTTTTTGGGGGGGGGTTTTGGGGTTTGTTTTTTTTTGTTTTTTTTTGTTCCTGTTTGTTTGAAAACGTGTGGTCGCACTTGCTTTGGACAGAGACTTTAGAAACACTCAAATTACGCCTGTTTTTAGCAATTTTTGCAGCTTCAAATTGTAAACACAGAAAGGAAATGACAAGAGCATACTCCCTTTGTTGGAAAAGGATTCACGTCAGCAATGCGGTCATTTTCTATTTATATACTCGAAACTGAAACTTCAGTTCAGGGCACGAAATCCTCGTGATGCGGTCCACGGAGAGAGAAAGCTGAGTCACGAGGATCTTGTGACGCGGTACGGAATGTGTTAATATGGCCAACTATATTTGATCCCAATACTCTTTTACTGTTTAACCCATATTTTTACAGTTAATGGTCAGTTTTTTTATTAAATATTTCATTTTCAAAGCAATTGAATTGTATGCATCATGAATGCTTTATTATGTCTATTATTTTCATTTGCCCGAATACCATACCCTTTTACTGGAGGAAAGTTTAAACTTAAAGTTGAACCCCTTAATACACATTTCATTGAATTTCAATAAATTTCAATGATTAAATCTTTGTTTTTGGTTTTGTTTTTGGTTTTTATTTTCTTAGTTTTTTTTTATAAAGATAAAAATAGCCTATTAGGCCTGATATTTTCTCATTATTTTTGCCTCGAGCTAAAACTGCATCAGACAGGCCTACTCTTTTCAAACGATCAACAAAGAACAACAAAGATCAGTAGGTCTACATGTTTCAACATTCAGATCAGTGTTTATGTACAATGCAATTCCTCACTTGAATTTTTCATTCAAAAAACGTTGCCTAAATCAGTCTAATCTTGTTATAGGCCTATTGTATCATAATGTTAATAAACATCAACACCGTCAACACGTGTGTCTTTACTTCATACTTGGACTTTGGAATTGGTGCGAACTTTTCGATCTGTCCAACAGCACTAGACCTTATTTCAAACATTTAACAGGCATACTAACAGTGACAAAACGTATGCAAAGTTTCATGTCATCATGCAGGCTACATATGTCATTATTTGAATGATACTTGACAGGTGCTGTACTCCGTAGGCGTCATACGATCGTTTGTTTACAAATAGTCACATGAATCATGAGTAACTACCACTGATCTAAATCGGTTAAATAGCCTATGCATGTGTGCATTAATAAAAGAAAGCAGCCTACAAACCTGAATCTGACTGGCCAAACAAAAACTTTTTCCTCTCGTCGGCAATACTTGTTAGCATCAGATGCAAAGGACTTTTGGGTTTGCTCGGAGATTCCGGTGGACTCGGCTGTGTTTCCTCTTCAGTCTCTTGTTCCGCCATCTTTCGTTACATAGGAAATGATTTCAAATGGTTGGATCCTCATTCTGTCCCCTGTGGTTCTAAACAAGTGTTTCAAAATAGGCTACCAGACGTGTTGGGTCGCTTCCGGTTGGTCCCCCCACCCCCACCCCCTTGATATTTTAGATTAAGCGCAAGCATAGCAAAAGTTTAAAGTGTAACAATGAATATTTGTTGCTTGAACACGTATATCATGCAAGATACCATATTAATATTTAAAATGAATATGAATGGTTCAATCTCGAGTATAGTAATATATACCTATGGGATCTATTAATTTATCATTTTTTACAATACTGCTATTTTCATTGTTATTATTGTTTTAATACTAAAAAAGCATTGCTACTACCCTTAGTGTTATCATTATTATTATTATTATTATTATTATTATTATTATAGTTATTATTATTATTATTATTATTATCAACATTGTAATACTTACGTTTGCCTCCCTTCGTCTCAATTATACTTTACGTTTGTCTCCCTTGATCTCATGTTTTTGATGAAAAGAAAATGTACTGCACTCCCATTAAGACCAGACATAGTTCACGCAAACACAAAAACGAACATATAAAGACATATGACAAGATGCACATATGGATACACGTATAGAAATGTAAACACATATGACAGGACACGCTGGATGCTGTATGGAAATGTAAACACTCATAAACAAGACACACACATTGGAAACATCTATGGAAATGTGAACACAAAGGACAGGACACACACACTATATAAATGTGTGGAAATATAAACACATATAACAGGACCCTGTAAAAGGTCGAAAGGTCGGAAATGATAAGTGTTTTGTTCGTTTTTGTGTTTGTGCGAACTATGTTCCAGTCCTAAGGTGAGCAACGATACATTTCCCTGTCATCAACTATTTTTCGTCTCACCGCCAGTCACTCGGATTTTTCTTCACTCTCTCTCTCTCTCTCTGTCTCTCTCTCTGTCTCTCTCTCTCTCTCTGTCTTCTCTCTCTCTCTCTCTTCTTTTTTTTTTTTTTTTTTTAATAAAGCACTTGACCAGACTTTATCCCTCGAGTTGAAGTCGTACCAGGCCTCTCCGACCACTGCATACCATACTGTGAGATCAGCACCAGTTCTTGGAGAAAGAAGCAGACACGGCGCCAAATTCCCCTGTACGCCAAGGCGGACTGGGATAGTCTTAGGACAGCTGCTACAGAACTGAGTGCAGACCTACAAGACAAGTGCGATACAACGGAGGGGCTGTGGAAGACATTCAAGGACTCCCTGCTGTCAGCAATCCAGAAATTCATACCACACAAGACAGCCAGAACTAAGACCAGCCAACCATGGATCACACCAGGCATGCGCCAGCTCATCAACAGGCGGGACAGAAAATACCGCATAATGAAGAAAACAGGATCTGCAGAGTTGAGAGAAGGGAGGTGAAGGTCCTACGGCGTACCATTCAACGGCAGATCCGTCGAAGCTACTGGAGATACCTTAACTCTGTCTTCACTGAAGAGGCGACCACCTACCAGGTAGGCAACAAGAGGTTCTGGTCATACATCAAGAACCTGCGTTCAAGTAACGTCGGCGTTGCCCCACTCAAGAAAGATGGCCGCCTTACTTCAGACCCGAAGGAACAAGCAGAGTTGTTGAACGAGCACTTCCAGTCAGTCTTTGGGGATGGTCACGAGTACACGGCTGAGGAATTTGAACTCAAAACTGGAATGACTGACGCAAATATGCCGGCTATGGACAACATCACCATTAGCTGTGAAGGAGTGAAAAGACTCTTGAAAATCCTAAACCCACACAAAGCAGGAGGTCCTGACGGTATAAGCCCGAGAGTGTTACGGGAGCTTGCGGAGGAATTAGCACCAGCGTTTACCACCATCTTCCAGTCATCGTTATCTCAGGCATCGTCCCAACTGACTGGAGGAGTGCATACGTTACACCAATCTTCAAGAAGAGTGAACAATACAACCCTGTTAACTACAGGCCAGTTTCCCTGACGTGTATCGTATGCAAGCTCATGGAACACATAGTCGTCAGCTCTGTGATGCAGCACCTTGAGGCTCACACCATTCTCAATGACAGCCAACATGGTTTTCGACGGGGGCGATCATGTGAGAGCCAACTCCTGGAGTTTGTGGAGGAGCTAATCACCAATTTGGAGAATGGGAAGCAGACAGACATCCTAATCATGGATTTCGCAAAGGCTTTTGACCGGGTTAACCACAGTCTGCTGATCCACAAACTCCAACGCTATGGAATACAAGGCTCCACTCTCACATGGATCAACAGCTTCCTTAAGAATCGACGCCAAGCAGTCGTAGTTGACGGTCACCACTCCTCCTATGTCAGCGTTAGGTCAGGAGTCCCTCAGGGTTCCGTGTTAGGACCTTGTTTATTCCTGGCCTATATCAACAACCTTCCGGACAAGCTGACGGCACTGGTAAGACTATTTGCGGATGACACAGCGGTGTACAGGGTTGTAGTCAACAGCGTACAACAAGACCAGCTACAGCAAGACCTCCAGCGCCTATCAAATGGGACAAGAGCTGGGACATGCTGTTCCACCCTGCAAAGTGCGTGTCTATGCCAGTCACCAGGAGCAGGAGCCCGCTGGATCACTCCTACGTCCTGCACGGCCACAACCTGGACACCGTCCACACAGCCAACTACCTCGGCGTCACACTACATCGTGAAATGACATGGGACACCCACATCAACGAGACGGTAAACAAAGCTAACCGAATGCTGGGTTTCCTCAGGCGTAATTTAAAGATCAGCTCCAGTTCCATCAAGGAGAAGTCGTACAAGGCGTTCGTGAGACCCCTTCTTGAATATGCATCATCAGTATGGGATCCATACACACAGAAGAGCATAGACAAGTTGGAGGCCGTTCAGAGACGTGCCGCCCGTTTCGTGCTCAACCGATATCACAACACATCAAGTGTCAGCCGATTGATTGACCAACTGGGATGGCCATCTCTTGAGCAGCGAAGAAGAACCACACGCCTGGGGTTCATTTATAAAATCCACCATGGACTAATCCAGTGCCCAATTATCAGGAGCAAGCTAGTCCCACCCCCACCACGACAGCGCCGGACCCACAACCAGCAGTTCTGCCTCATCACCACCAGAACTCAGTACAGAGGTGGCTCATTTTCTACCCAGGACTGTTGGGGACTGGAACCATCTTCCCAACGAAACAGTAGAGGCAGCAACAGTCGATGCTTTTGTGTCGCGAGCCTCCGCCCAACAGTGAGTTTCTGGACACCACGTAACGGATTTCAGCAATGTCTACGGACAATGAGAATAGTAGTGAAATGATCGGAGCTTACGAATGGACTGTGTCTAAACACCCCCCCCCCCCCCCTTTATGTGCCGGAATGATCATCCTCAAGATCGTGGGCACCAAAGGAAAGAAGAAGAAGACAACTGACGTGTGGAAGTCGATATTTTACTATAATCCATTTGTAAAATTCTTTGACATTGCACTTGTTATGGTTTATCTGTTCGTTGTGTCACTATGTCCCGGGGTTTATCATTTCTCCACCTTTCCATTTGGTTTGTAAACAAGGTAACTGATGACTGGGTCCAAATGGGTCATGCAACACATGGACAGTTCCCTTTGCTTGGTGAAATGAGAAACTGAAACTGAAACTGGTGAAATGATTACTGTGTGGCATCAGGAGCTTGAAAGGTAATTGTCCGGAGAGTGGTGAAGCATTGGTCTCCACGTCCTGTCAAGCACCCTGAGGTTTTTGTTTGTATGTTTGTTTGTTTGTTTTTTGTTTGTTTGTTTGTTTGTCGGTTTGTTTTTTTGTAAGTTTATGTTTATGTTTTTATTGTATGTGTACAGGAGCCCACTAGCTGTAACACAGGTCCGATGGGGTATAACTAACATAGTAATAGAATATTTTTAAGTTTGAAGGTGGAGTCTTTCCCCTTTTCCTCAGTTTCAAGGTTTTTGTTGTGTGTGTGTGTGTGTGTGTGTGTGTGTGTGTGTGTGTGTGGTGCGTGCGTGCGTGCGTGCGTGCGTGCGTGTGTGTGTGCGTGCGTGCGTGCGTGCGTGCGTGCGTGCGTGCGTGCGTGCGTACATATATTTGGTTTCGTTGATGACGATGATGATGATGTTGTTGTCGTCGAACAATTAACTTATGTGTATTTCTTTATTTTTAATTAATCATTTCACTTTTTTCAGTAATGAGTTTATGTGTAAAATAGCCAGGACTAGATGTAAGACAGGTCCAGTAATAATTACAATATTTATATAGCGCAAAATCTTGATAAAATCAAATCTAAGCGCTGAAGCAGACACACACGCAGGCACGCACGCTCGCACACACACGCACGCACACATACAGACACACACACACACACACACACACACACACACACACACACACACACACACACACACACACACACACACCCACACACACGCATGGCTATAAATGGGGAGAAAGAATAAAAGCAATAAAAGCAAGAATAAAAGCAATGGAAAATTATAGAGAGCATAGCATACAATTATATATTATAACCATGTGATTCCCTCCGAGCGGAGACAGGCTGCAGAGGGGAGGGTTGAGTGAGGTTAGGATTTTATGCAGGAGAGAAAAGGTGAGTTTTGAGAGCGGACTTGAAGGAGACAAAAGTAGGTTGCTGACGGACTGAGAGAGGAAGTTTGTTCCAGGAGAGTGGACCAGAAACAGAGAAGGCTCGTGGACCATAGGTATTGAGCTTAGTGCGTGGAAAGCGAAGAGTCAAAGGATCAGAGGCAGAGCGGAGGGTACGTGAGGGAACATAGATCTCAAGTAGGCTTGACAGGTAATCGGGGGCTGCGTTATTGAGGCTTTTGTAGCACATGGTGTCTAGTTTGTACTGTATGCGCTTTGATACAGGGAGCCAGTGAAGTTGTGCCAGGAGAGGAGATATGTGGTCAGCTTTTTTCTTTTTGAGTACAAGGCGTGCAGCATTGTTTTGAATGCGCTGTAGGATGTGAATGGTGGAGGCAGGAAGACCAGACAGGAGTGAATTGCAATAAGTGAGAAGTAGGTAGGCCTCCCTCGGTCATGGCTGACCATGGACACAGTACATCCGTATACATAGTAGTAGGCCTCCCTCGGTCATGGCTGACCATGGACACAGTACATCCGTATACATAGTAGTAGGCCTCCCTCGGTCATGGCTGACCATGGACACAGTACATCCGTATACATAGTAGTAGGCCTCCCTCGGTCATGGCTGACCATGGACACAGTACATCCGTATACATAGTAGTAGGCCTCCCTCGGTCATGGCTGACCATGGTCACAGTACATCCGTATACATAGTAGTAGGCCTCCCTCGGTCATGGCTGACCATGGTCACAGTACATCCGTATACATAGTAGTAGGCCTCCCTCGGTCATGGCTGACCATGGACACAGTACATCCGTATACATAGTAGTAGGCCTCCCTCGGTCATGGCTGACCATGGTCACAGTACATCCGTATACATAGTAGTAGGCCTCCCTCGGTCATGGCTGACCATGGACAAAGTACATCCGTATACATAGTAGTAGGCCTCCCTCGGTCATGGCTGACCATGGACAAAGTACATCCGTATACATAGTAGTAGGCCTCCCTCGGTCATGGCTGACCATGGACACAGTACATCCGTATACATAGTAGTAGGCCTCCCTCGGTCATGGCTGACCATGGACACAGTACATCCGTATACATAGTAGTAGGCCTCCCTCGGTCATGGCTGACCATGGACACAGTACATCCGTATACATAGTAGTAGGCCTCCCTCGGTCATGGCTGACCATGATCACAGTACATCCGTATACATAGTAGTAGGCCTCCCTCGGTCATGGCTGACCATGGACACAGTACATCCGTATACATAGTAGTAGGCCTCCCTCGGTCATGGCTGACCATGGACACAGTACATCCGTATACATAGTAGTAGGCCTCCCTCGGTCATGGCTGACCATGGACACAGTACATCCGTATACATAGTAGTAGGCCTCCCTCGGTCATGGCTGACCATGGTCACAGTACATCCGTATACATAGTAGTAGGCCTCCCTCGGTCATGGCTGACCATGGACACAGTACATCCGTATACATAGTAGTAGGCCTCCCTCGGTCATGGCTGACCATGGACACAGTACATCCGTATACATAGTAGTAGGCCTCCCTCGGTCATGGCTGACCATGGACACAGTACATCCGTTCTAATGTCTAGATGGGCTGTCTGCTTGGTCCAAGCAGCGTCGCCTGTGACTGTACAGACCAATGCGAGAGAGGCAGTCTCTGTCGCAGCGGTCGCATGTGTATGCTGATGCTGGTCTGTTGGCTGTCATCCCTTTTCTGCGAACTCACTTTTCTGCTGCAGCAGCTGACAGTTTGTCCTCACCAATCCGCAGCTGTTTCTTGAGAGTGCTTCTCCAGCTGTTGCGGTCGTCTGCGCGGTCCTCCCAGGACTCAGTGTTGATCTCCAGCACCTTCATGTCACGTTTGCAAACGTCTTTGTATCTCAGCTGTGGGCGGCCAATGTTTCTCTGCCCTATGGCAAGCTCACCATAAAGGATGTCTTTTGGGATGCCACCATCTTCCATGCGGCGAACGTGGCCCAACCAGCGCAGCCGACGCTGTCTCAGCATGGTATGCATGGTTGGGAGGCCAGCGCGGGTCAGGACTTTGGTGCTGGTCACCTTGTCTTGCCAGGAAATGCCGAGTATGCGTCGTAGGCTTCTCAGGTGGAAGGTATTGAGCCTTTTCTCCTGATGAGCATGCGTGGTCCACGCCTCGCTGCCATACAGCAAGGTGCTGAGGACACAGGCGAAAAGTGATGATACTATAATTGAGTAATAATGAAATTCAAGATTTTTTTTCCATCTATGTCTATGTCTGGTAGCAAAAAACACTTGGGAGAGTTAGATAGCAGGTGTTCAGAAGAGAAACCCCAGTGAATTGCGGCAAGTGTTTCAACTGTTAAGTCCTGACACTATAAGGAGACTGGGCCACATACAGGTCATGACTCCTGTATGCCCTTCTGTTGACCTGTGCATCCAATGTGTTCAGGTATCACAAGGTCAAGTCACCTTTGTGATGGATGTCATAACCCCTAGCAATCGGACACGGGCAACAAAAAGGGGAATTTTGTGCCTTATGAAGTTCTCTTTTGTTCCTCCGTGACCAGATCTAGCTGGAACTCTTCCTAGCTGTGCTGTCATTGCCTTTAAGGCTATAGGTCCCCTCTCTCTCAGAAATCGAGAACGGTTTCAAAAGTTCATAGGCGACCATGCTTATCAACCCTTGCCCTAACTGGTATGATGAGGACTTTGGCTTGAAAGCCAGATTTCTTCAAGTCGCAGACTAGACTGGCAAAACTTTCAGTCTTGTAGATATGGCTTCCTTCATTCTGCTTTCATATGGTACAGTGGGTTCGATCAGCATCATCTGGGTTCGATCAGCATCATTTGTTTTGATGGACGGGAGTGGAGAACTATGTCCGATCTCATGCCACTCTTGCTGGTGATGTCTGACGTGTGTGTGTTTTCCACGCTGTGGAAGATCTGCTGTGCATCTAGTAGACTCTACTTCCATGCTCTGGATGTTGCATATTTTTCAGGCCACAGTCACTTTACTATTATTATTATTGTTGTTGTTATTATTATTATTATAATATTATTTATTATTATTATTATTATCATCATTGTTATTATTATTGTTGTTGTTGTTGTTGAATTTTCCCCGGGTAGTACTGATCGCTGGTGGATCTCCTTGAAGTACTTGATTGTGCCTTCATGTGTACCTCTTTATTCATATGAAAAATCTGTTAATCTTTTTTCATTACATAAGTCAGTGTTTAAATTTCAATATTCTGTGGTTTCTTATGTGTCTTCTCACTTGTATAGCTTTAATGTTTGTTGTTATCTTATTGTGTATGTAATTGTGAACATTTTTTATCACCACTTGCCTTTCTTTGCGAAATGTAAAGCGCTGGTGAGCATGTTTTTATATGGAATATGCGCTATACAAATAAACATTATTATTATTATTATTACCTTCCTTGGGTTAGGGCTGTTGCATGAGTTCAGGACATGTTCCATCGTCTGTTTGCCCAGCAGAGCTTGTATACTGGGCCATCGGATTTCCCCCATTTCACCAGATTAGCATTTGAGGGCAGGAGGTCATACACAGATCTGAGGATGAAATTGACTCTGAGTGAGAGGGGCAGTATCAGTGCTACATATGTCATTCCAGCTTTGACTTCTTTGGAGTGCATTTCTCGTCATCGTCCATAGCTCCTGTTGACCTTGCTGGACTGTCTTATGGATTCCTTCGGCACCCCTCTCTCTCTCTCTGTCTCTCTCTCTGTCTGTCTGTCTGTCTCTCTCTCTGTCTGTCTGTCTGTCTCTTTCTCTCTCTCTGTCTCTCTCTCTCTCATCTCTCTCTCTCTCTCTGTCTGTCTCTCTTTCTCTCTCTCTCTCTTTCTCTCTCTCTCTCTCTTTCTTTCTCTCTCTCTTCTTCTTCTTCTTCATCTTCCTCTCCTCCTCCTCCTCCTTCATCTGTTGTATTATCATATCTCTTTGATTACTATTCCATTTTTGTTGATCCCAGTCTCTGCCTGTTGGTCTACATGTAATCATATTATTCTTCTGATCACGAGGTTTTCCTTCACTGCGTCCATTGTCTCCTGCACTTTCCATTTTCTGCTGGTCCTCAGCTTGGACTGGATTGATGTCAAGCATGCTAAGAAGCCTGACCTTCCCTACCTTGTACTCCACGACAATGGATTTTAGAGGTAGATTCAGCTTTACCTACAACACTGAAATGCAGCGTCAGTGAGATCTGGTGGGACCAAACTTTTTTTCTTGTGTACATGTATTTGTTGATTTGATTTTGATTCCACTGTGCTAGTACAGGTATCGTATCAACTAAGTAACATAACTCTTGAGAGTCACGGAGTTATCTCCCATGTAGAATTTCTCAAACCCAATACAGTTTGCGTACCCATTCAGAATGTTCTGAGCTTACCACTTTATGCTTTGTGGCTGCGTCTATGCTAGCTGAATGAGTAGCGCAAACTGTGTTGGGTTTGAGAAATTCTACATGGGAGATAACTCCGTGACTCTCAAGAGTTATGTTACTTAGTTGATAATTAATATTCTCCCTGCTTCCCTCTTATTTCCTTTGGTATTACAGATATCGTATATCAACAGATGCCAGAGGAGATTTGGAATCAGCATGAACTGCAGGCACAGCTCAGACTTTGTCTCTGCCAAGGCCACAATAGTCTGTTACCTGTAGGCTTTCTTGTTACATTTGATTGGTCTCCTTACCCCTTGTATCTTTCACAGAGTCATCATTCCATCTTCCGAGGCTTCTGACTGGTTCTGCTGTCACTTTTGGAATGGTTTGATTGTCGACAGTAAACGCTAGTGTTTCAGCTACTCTTTCTCTCCTCAGTCAGAGGCTCCTAAATGTTTTGGTTTGAAACTCATTCTTAGGATTGTGTGTTTGGGTTTTGTTGTTGCTGTTGCTGTTGTTGTTGTTGTTGTTGTTGTTGTTTGTCCTGTTGTGTTTGTTGTTCAACAATTCTATTTGTTTAATGTTGATAATGTAAAAACATTACGCTGTTCTAATTGTTTGCTTATAATTTGCTTATATCTTGTACTTTGAATAGTAAAGACTAGCCGTGAAACAGGACCAGTGGGACCTAATGCTATTATCCTTGAATGCTAAAGTGTTATGAAGTTTGATGTTTCCTGTCCATCACGCCCACCGACATACGTGACATGGCCTTGACACGCACCAAGTCTAACTCAACTTTGACCTTAATTGTGGAGGATTACCTGTGAACCAACATGGCGTCCATAGTGGCGAAGGGCGCTGCTCAAGTTCGGTGTACGTTATAACGTTTTTCTCCAGTTTGATACAAGCATCATTGTATATTGGCATATAGGCAGACATCCGTAGTTTCGCGAAGATCCTCATACAATCGAAAACACTTTTTGGTTCTGCGTACTTTTTGTTTACAGTGTGAGATCGTTCAATGACTTTGCCAAGGTTGTGCATAACTTCTTTCAGAATTCGTCTGCAAAACTAGCTGGATGTACTCGCGTCCAGATGTATTAGTTGTAATTTACGGACATCAGAATGTCTGTTTAAGTACAAACGCAGTACAAAGCTGTTAAAGGAATTTATATTGACTAGTTGTCTTAAGAAAACGACTTTTGTGAATCGCAGCCTCCAGATTATTTTGTTTTCATTTCGTTTTGAACGGCACCACCGAGTACCGTTACTACCGGTACACTTGTAGTTTCAGGGTATTCTGCAGAGAATCAGTCTATGACATGCTGTTTTTGTGCATATTGCTGGAGTTTGTTAAAGAGGGATTCATCACACATGGACAGTTCCATATGTGCTCCATCCAAATCTGCCAGCATTGACCTGGCAGACTCCTTGAGCCTCTGCAAAAACCAGATAATATGCTGGCAAGGTCTTGAACTGAGGGGCAGAAAGTGGGGGTGGGGAAGACCTTTTGTAACAGTAAGCTGACGCCATCAGCATGATGGAAACATTAAGCTGGGCACAAAATGTCAGTTTTTAGTGTTGCGGGCTGGAACTGAACTCAGGATATCAGATTCTGAGTCCCGGTTCTGTCCAAAGAACCAACCAGCCTGCAGTGTGTGGCATCAGAACTCAGTTATGTCTCACAGTGACACACCACATGCATGGCACGTGCAATGCGGCACAAGGTTCGGGACAGTACAAACTAGATTCGTCATGCCAAAATGTTCTGCACATACTGAATATTGACTGTAGATGTGATCAAACAACAGTGATCAGTAGTAAAAAAAAAAATTAAATTAAAAAAAAAGTTTTACTCATCTGTGTAGCTCATTGACATTGCAATGATTGAGTTAATTTTGCTGAACACTATATGGTTATTGTCAGAGGCTGATGATACTGTTGCTATGATGTCCTTGCAACATGCAACTAGTGATAGTTGTCAGCTATGAGCAAGCAACTGTCATTTATGCAGAACCATTTGTGGAAAAAAAATTTTGTGGCTGTTATTTTGTTCCTATATATATAGTATTTGGTTTATAAGTTTTACTGATATTTCTGTCTTGTCGACTTTTCCACAGATTCTATTATTGTTTGTAAGATACCTGTTTTTTTTTTAATGTGTTTTTTTTTATATAGAATATTGTTACAAGTAGTATTAGCAATATGCTAATCATTGTTGTTGTTCTTGTCATAATTATTACAGATTGGCATTTGTATCTGCGTTTGTCTGTCATACTTTTGTAAAATGCATGAGCCATGGTCTTTGTGTTATCACAATTCATTTTTATAACTTGTTTCACACTTAAATATTAGGAAATTTTTTTATGCGCATATTTTGTGTAGAATAGCAAGCACTAGCTGTAACAGTGTAAGGTCAAGTGGGACCTAATAAAGTGATAACTTCATAAAGTGATCTGAAATATGAATTTTTCCTTTCATTTTAATGTAGAATGAATGAAGTCAGGTGTTAGGGTTAGGAATGTAGTTGAGTTTAACTTCAGTTCACTTCCAAGTTCCAGTCATCATTTTTTTTAAGCTAAAGCCAGAATAAATTAAAATGCTGTCCTGACATGTACACAGCAGATCCAATGATTAGGATTGGGGAATGGGTTAGTGTTGGACTTGTAATGCCAAGTAACAAATAATAGCATGTATATATTCATCATCATCATCAGGTGCCCTGCCGCATGGCGTTGGCGATCATGGACTTCCATCTGTCTCTATCTCTCGTTGCCCTAGCATCTCCCCCACCCCTCGTCCCAGCCACTCTGCAAGTCCGTCATATTGCCCTATAAATGAAGTATTATTGTTGATCCTGGCAGACAGCCTGTGTGGAGAATCTTGTGTGACTGTGTCTGCCTAGTGACCAACAGACCAGTTGTTAACTAATGTGTTAATGAGACCTGTTTAGATTCAGATTTTATCAAACATTTATCATCATCATCATCATTTATGTAAAATGATAAATCAACCCTGATTTTATTTTCAGCAAATTACACAGACATAGACACTTGTGAGTCATTTAGAACCCTTACTCGAAGACTGTGCAACATCCAACTTTGTCAAAATTGTATACACACACACTATTTGTTTTGTTTTTAGGATGAAACAGCCATAAGAAATATAGTTAATATTCTTTGTTGTTTCTTTGTGTTTACTAGTTTTAGGCCATGCACAACAGCAGTTGCCCCGGATTTTTGCGGCAGTTGTGGTCAGCAAACGAAATGCCAGTTATGACTTGACTTCCATGAAACGTGGCAGAGGTGGCCGCTCATCTTTCAGTGGGATTGTTGCTACAGTGTTTGGAGCTTCCGGCTTTGTTGGCAGATATGTCTGTAACCGACTTGGTAAGCTGTGTGATTTCTAGACCTAGACTTTCTTACAGACCTAGACTTTCTTACAGACCTAGACTTTCTTACAGACCTAGACTTTCTTACAGACCTAGACTTTCTTACAGACCTAGACTTTCTTACAGACCTAGACTTTCTTACAGACCTAGACTTTCTTACAGACCTAGACTTTTTTGATCTCATTTGTAAGAACTGGTGCTTTAATCAAAGGTTGTGTTTGTATCAACCATCATGGAGATCATGTGTGGGTGGAGTGTGTGTGTGTGTGCGTGTGCGTGTGTGTGTGCGCGTGCGTGTGCGAGTGCGAGTGTGTGTGTGTGTGTGTGTGGCGTGTGCGAGTGTGTGCGTGTGTGTGCGTGTGCGAGTGTGTGCGCGTGCGCGCGCGGCACGCGCGCATGCGTGCGTGCCCCGAAGTATAGGACACTGACCATTAGGAAATTTCTTGAAAATAGTTTTGTCTTCAGGTTTTGTCTGGGTGATTGCTTAGATGTTTGGTTTTTCCATTATTGGGGATACCTATGCTACAATTTTCTTTCATTTTTTATTTGTTTGTTTTAATAGTAAAACTGGATTAAACATAAATTGAGTCCTCGTCTGAACAAGTGGGTAAGACAGGTGCAGTAACCAACATGATAAAGACAAAAGCCTTCCAATGTAAAGTTTTGATGTTTACCCCTGCCTGTAAAGACAAAAGCCTTCCAATGTAAAGTTCTGATGTTTACCCCTGCCTGTAAGTGTAAAGACAGAAGCCTTCCAGTGTGAAGTTCTGATGTTTACCGCTGCCTGTAAAGACAAAAGCCTTCCAGTGTGAAGTTCTGATGTTTACCCCTGCCTGTAAAGACAGAAGCCTTCCAGTGTGAAGTTCTGATGTTTACCCCTGCCTGTAAAGACAGAAGCCTTCCAGTGTGAAGTTCTGATGCTTTTCTTCTGGGTCAGCATAATGTGCAGACCACCTTATGCCTGAAGCCTAATACAGTGGAAACCTGATATAACAGGGATGATGGGACCAAATCAAAATCCCTGTTATATCAGATCCCTGTTATATCAGATATCAAGGGAAATAAGGACTGATCAACTAACTCTTGGTGTAAGTGTGCAGTAAGCTTACAAACTGAATGATGGCGCAGTCAGTCACTGACTCAGTGGCCTCAGGCCTACACGCTTGCGCGTGCATCACGCTCGCATTGCGAAGCGTTCTTTCTGTGTACAGTACACAGTATACCAAGGCTAGCCTAGATCTAGATCTAGGCCTACTGCGTGGCGTGCTGAGTCTAGGCCTAGGCCTTTCTGCTGCAGAGCCCGTCTCGGCATCCCTGCTATAACCGATCGAGCCCTCTTGTCTCCCTGTTATTGCCGATAAGTTTTAATAGAGACAAAGAGGAAGAAAAAATGGGGATTGAAAAAAGCCCTGTTATATCCGGATTCCTGTTATAACCGGTCCTGTTATAAATGGTTTCCACTGTAGTGTGTTAATTCAAGAAGAACATCAAACGCACACTTTCTTTCCGTAACGAGCCATAATAGTGTTTGATAACTTATAGAAATATGAAAAATATCCAGCATAATTCCTCACCTCCTCTTTCCTGTAAAAGAAGGAACACATGGTGAGGTAGCCCACTGAAGATGGAATATGCAGACTGTGCAGCAACATGACACATGCACAGCATGGGGTGAATAACCAAAACAGCATGTGCACATGCGCCCGAGACAACATTGCTCAGAATGGGTAAAAAGGTTATCGTTGTAGGTAAGTTAGCTGTATGTAAACTTGTGTCTCTTGAAAATGAAAGAACTTAAGAAGTCTGCAGATTTTTCATGTGACTCGTTCATATAGATATGTAAGTGTGTTGTCCATTTAAATATGTTTATTTAAGGAAATGATTACTCTTCATTCTAAGTATGGGAAGCAAATTTATTGTCAGGAAGTTTAATGGGATACCATAAGCGATTGGATGATAATATATTTTTAAAGATGTCATGTATATGTGTTGTCCGTTCTGTGTGTTTTTGTTATCATTATTTTGTTAAATTGCAAATTCCACCATTAAAACATTAAATTGCGGCAGGTTTTTTTTTTATCTCTTACTAGCCTTAAATCTGGGATCTTTTTCCAGTTGTCAGCTGGAGGGAGGTTAAAAAGTGAGTAAATGGCAACATGATAGCTGCAGGCGAGAAGGGTTAATATTGTCAGTGGCAGAATTGGAGAAACGGCCTTCCTACCATGATCATGGAAAATATGTAAATGTTTCAGGAAAAATTGGCTCTCAAATTATTGTGCCATACAGAGGTGATCCTTATGAAGTAGAGCGTCTTCGACTGTGTGGGGACATCGGACAAGTTCTCTTCTTTGTAAGCCTAAACTTTGTGTGTGTGTGTGTGTGTGTGTGTGTGTGTGTGTGTGTGTGTGTGAGAGAGAGAGAGAGAGAGAGAGAGAGAGGGGGAGGTCTTAAATTAGAAAAACTTTGTGGTCACCAGTCTAAGCCTTGAGGCATGAAACGTGAAGGGATTTACATGTAATTGAAGTACTGGTTTTGAATTATAAATGGTTATAACTATTGCAGTTTTGTGCTTGAATTCTTACTTGATATAGCCAAACATAATGAAATGGTAAAGCCACACATAATGAAATGGTAAAGCCAAACATAATGAAATGGTAAAGCCAAACATAATGAAATGGTAAAGCCACATAATAAAATGGTAAAGCCAAACATAATGAAATGGTAAAGCCAAACATAATGAAATGGTAAAGCCACACATAATGAAATGGTAAAGCCACATATAATGAAATGGTAAAGCCACACATAATGAAATGGTAAAGCCACACATAATGAAATGGTAAAGCCACATATAATGAAATGGTAAAGCCACACATAATGAAATGGTAAAGCCACACATAATGAAATGGTAAAGCCACACATAATGAAATGGTAAAGCCACACATAATGAAATGGTAAAGCCACACATAATGAAATGGTAAAGCCACATATAATGAAATGGTAAAGCCACACATAATGAAATGGTAAAGCCACATATAATGAAATGGTAAAGCCACACATAATGAAATGGTAAAGCCACGTATAATGAAATGGTAAAGCCACATTAATGAAATGGTAAAGCCACATATAATGAAATGGTAAAGCCACATATAATGAAATGGTAAAGCCACATATAATGAAATGGTAAAGTCACACATAATGAAATGGTAAAGCCACATATAATGAAATGGTAAAGCCACATATAATGAAATGGTAAAGCCACACATAATGAAATGGTAAAGCCACTCATAATGCCACACATAATGAAATGGTAAAGCCACTCATAATGCCACACATAATGAAATGGTAAAGCCACTCATAATGCCACACATAATGAAATGGTAAAGCCACACATAATGAAATGGTAAAGCCGCACATAATGAAATAGTAAAGCCACACCTAATGAAATGGTAAAGCCACACATAATGAAATGGTAAAGCCACACATAATGAAATGGTAAAGCCACACCTAATGAAATGGTAAAGCCACACATAATGAAATGGTAAAGCCACACATAATGAAATGGTAAAGTCACACATAATGAAATGGCAAAGCCACACATAATGAAATGGCAAAGCCACACATAATGAAATGGCAGACTGTTCTGCACAGGTATCTGCATCTAATATAAACTGCAACTTTGTCTTTCAGCCATTTTTTCTGAACGATGAAGAGGCAGTACGGAATGTGATGAAGTACTCCAATGTGGTCATCAACCTGATCGGCCGGGAATGGGAAACAAGGTGAAGACTGAAAGCAACATGAATATAGACGTAGATGGTTCTTTGTGTGATTAGTTGAATATTGATCTACATAGATAGTCCTTTGTGTGATTAGTGTAATATTGATCTACATAGATGGTCCTTTGTGTGATTAGTGTAATATTGATCTACATAGATAGTCCTTTGTGTGATTAGTTGAATATTGATCTACATAGATAGTCCTTTGTGTGATTAGTTGAATATTGATCTACATAGATGGTCCTTTGTGTGATTAGTTGAATATTGATCTACATAGACAGTCCTTTGTGTGATTAGTTTGATGTTGATCTACATAGATGGTCCTTTGTGTGATTAGTTGAATGTTGATCTACATAGATGGTCCTTTGTGTGATTAGTTGAATATTGATCTACATAGACAGTCCTTTGTGTGATTAGTTTAACTCTTTTCCCGCCATGGTCGCAATCAAGCAACTTCCCGTATGACTGCCAGGGTCACATTTGTGCGACTTGGAGGGGTCATGCTAAACGACAACTTTTCACGGGGATACAAAGCTTCTGTCAGCTCCACTGGTGAATGCAGGAGACTGTGCTATTTTTAAACTTTACCCAGCGACCTAGTTTTTCAGCAGTAAGGCCGAAGTGTGGGTCGTTAACTGTCGGAATTTACATCACGTTTTCTCCAAAGCGTTTTCTCCAAAATGGCTGCGAATCGACATTGGCAGTTTACAGCACACAAAGTTTCCAAATAATTCTCAATGACAAAGACAATGAGGGGCCTGTAGTTGACTTAGAGGATACTTCTGATGATGACTGGCTACCAGACAGCGACACATCTGTTGATGTGACCAGCTGGAGACGTCAAGAAGACGTTTATAATAAACCGTATGAAAAAAAATGTTTGTTTTTCTTTATGATAAGATTATCTGTGGAATAATCAATCAAGCACATAATCATAAGCAAGCATTCATATATAAATACAACATCTGCCCTTTACACAGCAAAAAAAAAAAGTAAGTGAAAATCTTTAATAGTCTGAGATATAATCTTTTAAAAATGCATACTGCACTGCAAAATTGGCTGCCCAAAATATACTTGTCAACGAGGAGTGCCGTTTCTGGGGAAACTTGGCGGTGAAAGAGTTAATATTGATCTACATAGATGGTCCTTTATGTGATTAGTTTAATATTGATCTTAATGTATGAGATTCAGCAGCTTATTAAACAACAGCAAATTTCAAGAAAGAAGACAAGGATTAGAAAGCATTAAGACCAGATGTAAAAGTTAAGTAGTTCTTTGATGTAAGTGCTGATACAACTGAGAATTTTAACCCTTTGATTCCTGCACCCTATCCATAAAGAGGAAAAACTTAACCCTTTGATTCCTTCCTTGTGTATAAACCATAAACACTTCAAGTACAAATAGCCTTTTCCCCCTGTTTAGTGTATAAGACTTTTGTAGTGTATAAGAATTCCATTATGTTGTAGTATTCTCTGGTTTCTGCTGAAGACAAAAAATGAAGTCTGAAATACAAATACACATCAGCCATGTACTTTTGAATTTTACCCAAAATGTTCACATAAAAAGCCATAGTATAGTCAGAAATCATTATTAACATTCATACACTCATGCTTGCACACACACACACACACACACAGTGCATACACACACACAGACACACGCACAGTGCTACACACACGACACACGCACAGTGCATACACACAGACACACACACAACACCACACACACACACACACACACATGCATACACACACACAGACACACGACAGTGTGTCACACACACACCACAGCACACACAGACACACACACACACAAACACACACACACACACACACACACACACACACACACACACACACACACACAACACACACATACACACCACATACACACCACACACACACAACATACCACGCACACACACAACACACACACCACCACACACACACACACAACACACACACACACACACACACACACACACACACACACACACACACACACACACACACACACACTACAACATACACACACATACACACACACATACACACCACACACACACATACATACGCACGCACACACACACACACACCACACACACAGACACACACACACACAACACACACACACACACACACACACACACACACACACACACACACACAAACACAAACACAAACAAACACAAACACACATACAAGAGAGAGAGAGAGAGCCAACCCGGATTTTCAGGTCAGCAAATTGACAGGAATTTGTTTCTGTAGCAACCAGACTTTCACTCTGAGATGTCACTAGTATAAACAGGGTAAGGAAGATTGATAAAAATGATAAACAAGAACACATTCCAAGGATTGATAGCTCACTGCTACATTTTCCTTTATTTCAGGTTATTTTTCTAACATTTTGCTGTTTTGAGGTGTTCCTCAATGCTGATACTGTAGGCAATCATGTCATGCGAGGGATGTTTTATTAATTCAGAAAAGTTTCCCAAGTGTAGCTGCGCATGAGTGCATATGTGACATAACAGAGCTGTTCACATTTGATGGTATTTCCGGCAGGAACTTTGACTTCAACGCTGTGCACGTGGATGGGGCTCGACTGATCGCTCGCTTGGCTCGTGAGTCTGGAGTGGAGAAACTCATCCATTTCTCGTCCCTCAATGCCAGCCCTACTCCTCAGCCCATCTACAACAAGGCTGGATCCAAGTTTCTACGTTCAAAGGTAACAGTGTATAAGTGTGAGAAAGTATGGGATTTGTTATAAAATCCTGGGTGTTGTTATTGTTTGTTCTATTGTTGTTGTTTATTCTGTTGTTTTTCTCCCTCCTTGTTTCTGTGTCAGTCCCTTTCTGATCTTTCCCACTCAGCCCCACACACTGTCGGTATTTCTCTCGGGCTGGGAAACTCTCCTCGGATCCGAGGATCCCCGAGATTTTTCAAAGTGACTTCCGAGAAAGAAAAAAATCCCACCGAGAAAAAAAAATCATGAAGGACTTGATCACTCAGTGTCCATTACCGTTCTGTATGCAGTATTTCCAATCCAGGTTTTCATCAGACCATTTTCAAGGCAGTGCCGCCCGCGGTTGTGAGGGTATTTCTGCGTGCTTTATGAAACTGTTGCCGAGGCGGGCGCATCAATTTGTGAACGCGATTTTCGCAGCCATTTTCTGCATGTTTCACAAGAGTCTAATGCTTCAGTAGAGTCTACGATCAGCAAAATGTCGTGCGTATCACGCATCGTAAATCGTGGTGAGACATTTGATGAAGGATCAATTAGCAACAAATGGAAATGGGACTGGACTGAAAAGTCAACAAAAGTGGCAGGTTACGATCAGCGAGTTTCAACTTGCATTCGCAAAGTGAACAAGGCTGGAGTGGCGCGCTGCAGATTTTTTAGTTTGGTTTCTTTGCATGCCACATGGTAATTTGCCTATCACGAGAGGCCACGAAAGGGTCTTCCAAAATGCTCGAATTCAATTTCGGCCAGGGGGCTTCGCTCCCCTGGGCTCCCCACCAGGGGCATTGCCCCTGGACCCCACCAGGGCGTAGGCGGACCCCGGCCTATTTTTCAGAGATTTTGGGGATCACCTGTTCCCCAGCCTGTTCTCGCTATTCTCTTTGTGTCTTTTTTGTACTTTTTTCCTTCAGTTTCATTTAAATTGGTCTTTTTTTCCCATTGTAAGCATGTACTTCTTATCTTAGTGTTACTGTAAATACTCTGTTGTCCCCGTTAACATTTTGGTATGAGTCGTAAGATCTTACTAGCCCTCTCTCTCTCCTCCCCCCCCCCCCCCCCCTCCTGCAGACAAATGCATATGCAGTTTTGTATTCTTTGATTCATGTATATTATCATTGCAGCATGAAGGAGAGCTAGCAGTGAGGGAAGAATTCCCAGAGGCCATCATCTTCCGACCAGCAGACATTTATGGCAGTGAAGACCGGTTCATCAGATATTATGCCAACTTCTGTAAGTTGTCTTTCTTTTTTTTTTTTCTCTCTCTTCTCTCTCTCTCTCTCTCTCTCTCTCTCTCTCTCTCTCTCTCTCTCTCTCTCTCTCTCTCTCTCAGTGTCCTTTTTTTTATCTCCTTTTTTTTTGTAAGTAGATTAACAGCAACAAAGTTTTCCCATGTATCAGTATTTCCATACTTGGAAAATAAAAATTCATTTCGATTCTCTCTTTCTTTTCCTATTCTTCGATTACACTGCTGTTCCAATCCGTTTCTTTAGCTACAGAGGCGAGCTGTGTGTGTGACCTAGCCGTGACCTGATCTGATTTCAGTTTGATTTTAGCAGGCCTTATGCATTATGTCTGCTGACAGCTGTAGTGCCAGCAGATCACTGTGATCACTTTTGTGACAAAAGTTGAAGATAAAAGACAGTCATTTTGATTTACTTCTCATTCTGTATTGTTTGATGAAAGTGACATCTTGTCACATAATGCAACTTTATACTTTGTCTGTTACATTTCTTTCAGTGCAATCACAAACAAAAAAGAAAGTTAGCTTGATGGTTTTGAACCAGGATGGCTTTCGGTTTAATGAATGTTAGAGTACCGTAAAGTTCGGGCTATTGGGTGCACTGCTATATAAGGCGCACCCACTAAATCATAGAAAAATCTTAACTATATTCACACATAAGCCGCACTGGTTTATAAGCCGCACTTTTTCAATAGCCAGGTCGATCGCCTTAAACTTGAAGGCTGCTTCGTAGGCATTACGTCGCGTTTTCGGCATGATGAGGGTGTACGCTTGAGCAGAGCAGATCTGAATACAGATCTAAATGCTTCAATGTGTGCGGATTTGATTTAAAAACATGAACAGTTAACAGTTAACACTTTAACGTGAACAGTGAACACTTTAACATGGAGCTCACGGAAAAATTTCCCTGAACGATAAACAGAATTTTGGTGAGTTAAAGAGAAGCTAAGAATATACGAGAACATGACGCTCCTGGGATCGAGGAAAATCCACAAATAAGCTGCATTGTGTTTTAAGCCGCAGGGTTAAAGCTGGGGGGAAAGTCGCGGCTTATAGCCCAAACTTTACGGTATTCTGCTGAGCGGTCTTGGCATTTTAAAAGCGAAAGGTTTACAGTAATGCTGAAATAATACCAGCATTTGCAGATGCATAATTATGCCTGGGCTGTAGGAATTATTCCAGATCGCTATTGTCAGATTTCATTGTGTCATATATGAAACTGTCCAGTAATAGTGAATTTCTGTTGATCAAAATTGTAAGTTTCGAATAGAACCACAGCTAGTTCAGACATTTGTGTCCACAGGGAGGCGAGCTCATGGCACCATTCCACTGTGGAAGAAAGGAGATGCCACCATCAAGCAGCCTGTCTTTGTAAGTGAGACATTTCTGTGTGCATGTTCATGTGAGTGTGAGTCTGTATGTGTGTGTGTATGTATGTTACAGTGATGAGTGACATTGTTTGGGGATGTGTATGTATGTTACAGTGAGTGACATTGTTTGGAGGATGTGTATGTTTTACAGTGAGTGAGTGACATTGTTTGGGGATGTGTTATGTATGTTACGGTGAGTGACATTGTTTAGGTATGTGTATGTGTGTGTATGTATGTTACAGTGAGTGACATTGTTTGGGGATGTGTATGTGTGTGTATGTATGTTACAGTGAGTGACATTGTTTGGGATGTGTATGTGTGTGTATGTATGTTACAGTGAGTGACATTGTTTGGGGATGTGTATGTGTGTGTATGTATGTTACAGTGAGTGACATTGTTTGGGGATGTGTATGTGTGTATGTATGTTACAGTGAGTGAGTAACATTGTTTGGGGATGTGTATGTGTGTGTATGTATGTTACAGTGGTGACATTGTTTGGGGATGTGTATGTGTGTGTATGTATGTTACAGTGAGTGAGTAACATTGTTTAGGGATGTGTATGTGTGTGTATGTATGTTACAGTGAGTGACATTGTTTGGGGATGTGTATGTGTGTGTATGTATGTTACAGTGACTGACATTGTTTGGGGATGTGTATGTGTGTGTATGTATGTTACAGTGATGAGTAACATTGTTTGGGGATGTGTATGTGTGGTGATGTATGTATGTTTACAGTGAGTGACATTGTTTGGGGATGTGTATGTGTGTATGTTGCAGTGAGTGACATTGTTTGGGATGTGTATGTGTGTGTATGTATGTTACAGTGTGTGAGTAACATTGTTTGGGGATGTGTATGTGTGTGTGTGTATGTTACAGTGAGTGACATTGTTTGGGGATGTGTATGTGTGTGTATGTATGTTACAGGAGTGAGTGACATTGTTTGGGGATGTGTATGTGTGTGTGTATGTATGTTACAGTGAGTGACATTGTTTGGGGATGTGTATGTGTGTGTATGTATGTTACAGTGAGTGAGTAACATTGTTTGGGGATGTGTATGTTTGTGTATGTATGTTACAGTGAGTGACATTGTTTGGGGATGTGTATGTGTGTGTATGTATGTTACAGTGAGTGAGTGACATTGTTTGGGGATGTGTATGTGTATGTATGTATGTTACAGTGAGTGAGTGACATTGTTTGGGGATAGAGAGAATGATTTGTTCTCACACTGGACAACATTGTACAGGATGACTACATGCTTGTATCAAAAATGTATTGTTTGCATCCCAGCTGTAAAATTCAAGGGCTAAAAGTAACACACATGTCTGCATGCACTTATACATATATAGTCATGGCTACTAAATGGTGTCTAGAAAGTGAATTATAAACAATAGAAACACCTATCTGCAGAAGAATATCGTACAAACCAAACAGCAGGACAAAACCAGGGCAAATATTTCAACTTGCAAGTCAATTAGACATTACTATTCCTTAATCCCTAGACTGCCTACGTTTTTTTGTTTTTTGTTTTGTTGTTGTTTTTGTTTTTTGACATCCAATGTTTTCCATATGTTCAGGGGGGGGGGGGGACATTGCATCACTACCATGTACACTAAAAACAACTGTTGCTTCCATTTTTATGGGAATCTATGCGTGAAATTACACAGAACGATGTATTAAGCATGACAAAATATATTTTCGGATGGTTTATGAAGTATTTTTTTTAAAATTTATTACATATTTGTAATATTTTGTGGAAATTCCCATAAAAAAATCATAATCACTCAAAATAAAAAACAAAAAACAAAGGAAAAAATAGGAGATATGACCCTCCTGACAGAATCTAGAAGTGTTCAGATTGTGGATGTCCACCTACTGACAGCTGACAAGTTACGAAGAGCCGCAGTGTAATAGTGCACAAAGTGGCTTGACCCATCACATCATCTGCTGCCGCCACACCCCACCCCCATTCCACCCCCGCTCCATCACCCAAGTCCTCCCCATACCGCTAGTAGTAATACTCCCTGGAGGTGGTGAGTGACCTTACAATGTCGGGACTGTATACTTCAACACTTTGAAGGTGTTGGCTGGCTGCCAGTATTGCCTGGGCCACAAACCCTTGTGCTTGTAGGGTCAATACTTTTCGTGTCCGGTCTGTCTGATGCACATTTCACACCAACGGTGAATAATTACTGCTGTTTTCAACCTCTTCTTGTATTAAATTATCTTTTCAATCATCCTACAGTCATTCATAATTTCTTACTCAGCTCACATGCTTTCAGAGGTTGAAAACGCACAATATAGAGCATGTAGAGTTAGCTCTAAACTTGAATAGTAGTGCATGCGGCATGTGTGATGTCTTTTTATTGCTGTTACTGTATGTATATGCTCCATATGTGTATATGCATATACACATGAATTCACATATGTGCTATTCCTATTTCCATGCACACAATGTCACATTTGACATAATTTTGAACAAATAGACACTAAATATGAACAAACAAAATTGCATGCTTAGACACACTTTCGTTGGTTTTCCTTTATAAAAATTTAAAACAAGTGTGACCGCCTGCATTGAAACAAACAGGAACCAGAAAAATATGAAAATAGAACAAGACAAGACATACAAATTTTCAACCAACTGGCTTTTTGTCAAGCATACACATAATATCTGTCAGTTTCTCCCGCTTGACCAGACAATGGGGTAGTTTGGTTTTTCCACCAGTTTTTGTGTTTGTTGTTATTCGTTATTTGTTGTCTTAACATTTACTTGGACAAAGGCCAGTTGGCAGAAAATTTGCGCCTGTCTTGTCTTGTTAGAGTAAACATGCGTTTTGATTCTGTTTTTATCTTTTTCTGGATTTCATCCAAGTTATCAATCATGACAGCATGTGTGGAAAACAGGATGTGAACGCAATGTTACAGGTACAGGATGTGAACACAATGTTGCTGTTGTTATTACAGGTACAGGATGTGGCCCAGGGAGTGATTGAAGCCATCAAGAACCCAGACATCGCTGGACAGACCTTTGAACTGGTTGGGTCAGTCCTTCTTTTCTTTCCATTTGCCAGAATAGATTGCTGGCTGCCTGAATGTGTGGGTGATTATATACGCACCACTGATAGTCATATTGTAATGAAATTCTCCTGAAAATTGAGTGTTTTATTGAGATAATATTGCATTTGTTTCTACTTAAATTTTTAACAAGTCATTAGTTCTGGTGATTTATCAACCAGAATAGAGTGTGCAAGCAAAATTCCTGTATCAGTGGTGGGTATGACTTCTGTGTGTGTGTGTGTGTGTGTGTGTGTGTGTGTGTGTGTGTGTGTGTGTGTGTGTGTGTGTGTGTGTGTGTGTCTTTGTCTGTGTGTGTCTGTGTGTATGTCTGCCTGTGCGTGTGTGTGTGTGTGTCTGCCTCTGTGTGTGTGTGTGTGTGTGTGTGTGGTTGTATGCGGTTATGTTGAGCAAAGATTTCTGTATTTATGTTTATTAGCCATGCAAATGAATTTGGAACTGACCTGAATTTTGTCACAGACCTGAGAGGTACTACCTGTCTGACCTGCTGGATTACTTCTACCGTGTGATGCGATTCCGAAATGTGAAGCGAACCTCTCTCTCTCCACTCTTCAGGTGGGTGTTGTGTTGTGTTGTGTTGTGTTGTGTTAGAGGAGTGAGGTGGGAGTGGAAAGGGGGATGGGAGGTGGAGGAGCTTTGGTGTCATTGGTTTCACAGAGCCTGGAATTCGTCGCGGAAACGAGGATTTCCGCGGAAATCAAAATAGAAAATCGCGCAAAAAAATATTTTTCGCGTTAAAAAAAAAATCGATTGTCTGTGTATGAACACACTGAAACGATCTGCTGTGTATGATGGATCCTGATCTTGTGCCCAATGTTTATTAAATACTCTTTTGACTGATATTCATTGTGATTTTCAGTGTGTTAGATGCCTTTAAATTTGTCTCCAGAATGCCTCAGAATGCACAGATTTTAGTCTTGATTTTAAAAATTTTCCGGGGGAGCATGCCCCCGGACCCCCCTAGAAGTTTCCTCTTTTTTTTTTCTTAGCAATTCCAGGCTCTGTTTCATGGTGTTGTTATATTTTTATCTGTGAAAAGTAAGGTTATGCGTTTGGGTGTAGCAAGTTTTGATCTGTGTCTTCCTTTACACAGTATATTTACATGTGGATGTACACAGAAATACAGACATAATACAAGTATATATCAGTGATGTAAGAGAAGTTGATACGAGGAAGCAGCATGCTGAGTCTGTATTGATGCCTTTGACAGAAGTGGATGGCATGTGCATGTGTGTGTTTATGTCTGTGTGTGTGTGATTTATTGCATATCCACAGGCCAGATTTACTTCGTGTTGAATAAGGGATGAACAAAGTCTCAAGTGTGTAGATGGCGTTGTTGTGTTTCAGGATGAAGGCCTACGCCATGAGTTTTGCTCCTGCAGAGCCACTGTACTCCCTGCACAAGCTGGAGAAGGTAAAGACCTCATTCGTGTCAGACTTGGGTTGTCAGTTTTCTGTTCAGTGGACAACACAACACTGCTGTGATTGTTGACTTTTTGTTTTTTACTTCTTGATTGTATTTTCTTTACTCTGATGGATCAGGAATATTTCATGTCTAGTTGTGTATGCTGGTTGTTGATTATGGCTGTGAGTCATGGAGCCAGCCCAGTCTGCTTTGTACCTTAGGAGGTCTAATCCATTCCCCGTGTCTTTTGCTTGGCCTTTGAAACAGTGCGTGCTGTAACATGTCTGGAAGAATGTGAAAATTTGATCTACTCGCAGACATTTGGATTCCTGCTAAACTAAAGGTCCAGTAACCATAAGTAGATCATTTAACCCTTTCATCCCTAAGTACTTCTACACCTCTGATACCCTCAACCCTGAGTATTTTCAGAGAAATTCTAGCAAAAACTGGTGCCTCAGAATAAATCCTTCTAATGCTTAAAAATTTGCCAGGAAGAAAGTATAGGGTGTCTGGAACTCGGTAATATAAACAGGATCTGGCAGAGGAGAGTAGGTGCCGGTAGGTCGCATACTGCACGCCAGCACCATACCAGGCCAGGTCAACCGGACATGTCAGGCCGCTCCTGCGACCTGCCGGTTCAAAGGTATTAATCGCGCTGGCTGCTGCATCGGCCAGCCGGGTTCAAAGGGTTAAGATGGCAGAGACCTGTCTGCAGTGCCAGTTGTACAACTTCTCTCTCTTGCTGTTTTACCTTACCCAGCACTGACATGGGCAGATACTTATCTTGTGCTAGCACTGGCTGACAGTGAGGCTGCACACATCTTTTTGTCATGGCTTGAGACCATACAGACCTGTGTGGTTCAGTTTGAAGGTAGCTGTTCTACCACCCTAACATCCAGACACATTATACATATATCATTGCCGTAATAAACTTGTATAAAACATAAAAGTGTCTGAATCCAAACTTTTGTAAAACATAGAAGTGTCCATAGAAGTTTCCAGCTCATAGAACATGTGAACAGACAGATCTGTAACAAAGAAATAAAAAATACATACAGACTGAAAGCGCAGTCCACTGCTGTTGAAAGTGAAACGGTTCAGCCATGTGTATTATTCTAAACACCAGTTGACTTAATTCTGAATTTTTTTGTTTCAGACTGACAGCAGACGTATTGGAAAAGTCTGAAAGCTTGAAATTTAAGATCAGTCATTTCTCCTGTTCAGTGTTATTCAAGATGAGCAGGACATGTCTTAGTGATTCATGTTCGTCTTAGTGATTCATGTTCGTTGAGTATAACTTCCAAAAGTCACAGATATGTAAAAAGTATCTAACATCTTAGTGATTTCTCAGCTATTTCTGGATGGATATGTAACAGATTTTGATCCTTCAATCAGCACATTAGTCCTTTTCACTCTGATCCAAATGTACACATGTTTATTTGCAAAGACACAGCCATTGAGCAACTTCTGGAGTGTGTATAGGCATTTGAAAAAGTGATTACTGTTTAACTTCTCAACATTTTTCTATAATCATTTCCTTCCAACGGTCATACTGATCTTCCATGCTTGTTGCAGGAGTTTGTAACGGATGTGACAACAGGATGCCCAACACTGGAAGATCTGGGAGTGTCTTTAACGCGCATGGAGAACCAAGTACCATGGGAACTGCGACCCTTCAGACAGGGTGCCTACTATGAGGAACACCTGGGTGAATTCGCTGACCCCGCACCTCCCCCAGTGGCTTCAGCGCACTAACGGACTAGTTTTGTGGTAGTGTCAACATGGTCATTCAGTTAACTAGTGACTGTGCTTCTGTCAACTGTGATCCAAAGCATCCACAGGATGTCCTTGCCATCTGCGTTTCAAAGGATGAGAGAGTTTGTAATCCAACATGTGGATTTGAGAAAGAACTTGAAAAATTTTGAAAGAGAAAACTGTTATGTGGTTTTGCCATAGTTGATGAATAGAAGATCGTTGGAATCTGTGTTGATTGTCTTGTGGTTAGGGTTAGATCAAGGAAGACTCATGGAGGGAGTTAACAGCTTACACTTTGTACAGGACAATGACAGTTGATGCAGATTATGCGTTATGTTTTTCTGTTCATTGACAGAAATTGGTTGAAATAGAATGTCCTTAAGAAAACTTGAACAGAAGTTGGTTCCATGGTTTATGGTCAGTCAGTGTGGAAATGTTTTACCAACCCAGTCTGTGTTTTTGTCCTGTGTCTGTAAAGGGAATGTGGTAAGTCATGTTGTGTTTACAGTCTTCACAACACCACCAGCTGACTGTTTTTGTCCTGTGTCTGTAAAGGGAATGTAAGTCATGTTGTGTTTACAGTCTTCACAACACCACCAGCTGACTGTTTTTGTCCTGTGTCTGTAAAGGGAATGTGGTAAGTCATGTTGTGTTTACAGTCTTCACAACACCACCAGCTGACTGAAATTTATACTGAAGACAGCACTTTCTGATGTCATCTTGAGGACATTTGATTTAATTTGATTTGATTGTGTGCTGCTTTGGTGAGATAAAGTGATTAAATGTGTGAATTATCGACTGGAGCAGTTCTCTCTCTTGCTCAGTGTGTGTGTGTGTGTGTGCGCGTGTGCATGTTTTAGCGTGTGTGTGTGTTTTAGCATCTGTGTGTGTGTATGTGTGTGTGTGTGTGTTTGCATCTGGAAAGTGGAACACTATTCAGCATACCTCCAGGTTAGAAATGAAATCAATGCAAACGTTTTGTTCACAGGAGATAATTTACTTCCACAGTTTTCATATCACAGCAATACTAAATTATCAGGTGGTATTTTACCAGCATGAACTTATTGAACATACATTAAAAACAATTCAGTAGAAAACAAATTTAATAAGGTAAGAAAAAAATTGTATCGGTCAAATCCCATGGCATGTTATGATTCTTCAAGATAAAAACAAATAGAAGTCATAGGAACATTTGTGAAGTAGTTTCTTCATTTACAAAAGTAGAAGCATGCACAAATGTGGACGGAAAAGACTCAAGACAGAAAATGCACATTAAACAGTGGGGAAAAAATTCCTTTCACATTTTGTCTTATTGTACAATTCAAAACACAATTCCTACAAAGCATCACAGCTTGAACGATCTGAAGAAAAATAAAATGCAGCAACAATAACGGTAATTTAATCAGACAACAGTCTCGCAAACTGTTTCCTGTGTGGTGCAAGCTGGAGAGGAAAATAAATAAAACAGATGCTGTGAAGACTGCCAGGAATAGTTCAGGATATTTTTATTACAAAAAAAAAAAGAAAGAACATTATCTTTTAAGTCAATACTGTATTTTTCACACAACGTTAGTGATGCTTACCCAGCGGCTCTCTCTGTATGTGTTTACTACATTTTATTCACATTTTTAAGTCAATACTGTACTTACTATACAAAGTTTGTGGTACATACCCAGCTCCTCTGTGTGTGTGTGTTTACTATATTTCATTCAGTATGTTGTTTTGAGAGGAAAACTTGCTGACAGTGCAAATCTGTGGTCAGGACACATAAACCCTGTAGATGGTTTAGACCATGTCAAGAGTACCAAAATGGAAAACGTAGCTATATGTTCCTCTGTGGATGTCACAATTGTCTGTTTTGCATCACATAAACTTCCGTTGATTGAGTTAGGCGTAGGTCAACACTTGTGTGGCTTTGAGCAGTTGTTGCACGCAGTCCACAAACTCCATGGATGTCTCCTGTAGTCTGTCTTTGGCAGCGTCAGACACCGCGTCCTTTGTGTAATGAAACAGGTTCGATTTGAACTGAAACACACAATACATCCCTTAAGATCTGAGTAAAGCTGGAAATGATGCTGCATTTTGTTGTGACAAATATCTAATCAATCACTTCTGCTTCTTAATGAATTATTTATTAACACAAATGTCTAGCCAATCAGATTTGCTTCTTAATAAACATTTTATTTATTAACACAAATATCTAATTAATCAGTTCTGCTTCTTAGTAAATACTTTATTTATTATCACAAATATCTAATCAGTCAGTTTTGCTTCTTAACAAATACTTTATTTACTAACACAAATATCTAATTAATCAGTTTTGCTTCTTAATAAATACTTTATTAACACAAATATCTAATCAATCAGTTTTGCTTCTTAGTAAATACTTTATTTATTAACACAAATATCTAATCAATCAGTTTTGCTTCTTAACAAATACTTCATTTACTAACACAAATATCTAATTAATCAGTTTTGCTTCTTAATAAACACTTTATTCATTAACACAAATATCTAATCAATCAGTTTTGCTTCTTAATAAACACTTTATTTATTAACACAAAACATGACTAATTTCAAAAGCACAAAGCTGATAACAAATGCTGCATTATTCACTTTGCCTAAATATAATTAACCTTTTAGCATCGCCAGTCTCTGGGACACAAAACATAGCTCATGCCCATTTGAAATCATAAAGTCATTTCTGAAAATAACTGATTCTGACTTATGACCCAAAACAATAAACAGAATAGAAAAAAATGATTTCTGTAAAATACATGAATGTATGATTCAAACAACTTCACTCCAGTGAATATGAATAAGTTTCCCCCATCGTATTAAGCAATGGCTGAAAAACAGCCAAAATAGGACCACCACGTCGCTAACAATTTCTCTTAGATGTTTAACATTAACTAATCCACAAAAGACAGGACGTATCCTTAATACTTTCAAATCAGTACAATCATGTGCAAAACTGGCTGCATCCATTCAAATCTATACCACCATCCTGGCAAGGCTGAACCTGTAATTCAGAAAAGATATATGTACAAAAATCAAAGCTACTTGCTGTTGGTATTTTTGTTGTTTTAAGTCTTCACAAGCACACAGGTTTATATGTTTGCTGAAACATTTCGCATGATAATTTTTGCTTTTCACATGGCATATGTGGTAGCCTCCAACGCATATGTAATCTATGCGCTTGCACCTGATCGGTTTAGTTGACTACAGATGAAACTGTTAACCAAAATGAAAAATAAAAGAAAGTCCTGCTTGCTAAAACATGAACGTTTGCATCTCCCTCGTTGGTCTGACCAACATTGGTAAATATCTGTCAAGTAATAGAAATACCTGTACACACACACACACGCACGCACGCACGCACACACACACAAATAACATACACACACAAATAACACACACACACACACACAAATAAACATACACACACACACAAATAACACACAAATAACATACACAAATAACATACACACAAACACACACAAATAACACACGCACACACTAGCCTACGTCTGTATGAACAAACAAAGAAAATGACTGGCAGATAAAACACTTCAAATTGTCTTCATGCAAAATATTTATGGCTTTCACCTTCACTCCCAACACTATTTGTGCCCCCAGGCAAAACAAAAACAAAACAAACAAACAAAACCAGAAAACATGCACAACAATGAATATACAGAAAACACAAAGCTCAAATTTGCCTGAAAGCAAATAATAATAATTACAATATTTATATAGCGCAAAATCTTGATAAAATCAAATCTAAGCGCTGAAGCAGACACACACGTAAGCACGCACGCACGCACACACACAGACACACACACACACACACACACACACACACACACACGCATGGCTATAAATGGGGAGTAAAAGCAATAAAAGCAAGAATAAAAGCAATGGAAAATTATAGAGAGCATAGCATATACAATTATATATTATAACCATGTGATTCCCTCCGAGCGGGGACAGGCTGCAGAGGGGGGGGGGGGTTGAGTGAGATTAGGATTTTATGCGGAGGAGAAAAGGTGAGTTTTGAGAGCGGACTTGAAGGAGACAAAAGTAGGTTGCTGACGGACTGAGAGAGGAAGTTTGTTCCAGGAGAGTGGACCAGAAACAGAGAAGGCTCGTGGACCATAGGTATTGAGCTTAGTGCGTGGAAAGCGAAAAGTCAGAGGATCGGAGGCAGAGCGGAGGGTACGTGAGGGAAGATAGATCTCAAGTAGGCTTGACAGGTAATCGGGGGCTGCGTTATTGAGGCTTTTGTAGCACATGGTGTCTAGTTTGTACTGTATGCGCTTTGATACAGGGAGCCAGTGAAGTTGTGCCAGGAGAGGAGATATGTGGTCAGATTTTTTCTTTTTGAGTACAAGGCGTACAGCATTGTTTTGAATGCGCTGTAGGATGTGAATGGTGGAGGCAGGAAGACCAGACAGGAGTGAATTGCAATAGTCAATGCGAGACATTATGAAGGAGAGAACGAGTTTTGCAGTTGTTTCGACAGAGAGATACTTCCTGATCAGCCTTATACGATGGAGATGATAGTAGCAGGATCTGGCAGTTTGAGAAACAAAGTTGTTCATGGAGAGGGTAGAGTCAATGCAGACACCAAGGTTTTTAGCTGAATCAGAAATTGGGACTGATGTGTTACATAATGGGAGAGAAAGAGGAGGCAGCTGAGAAAGTTTCTGACGGGTGCCAATGAGGATAGCTTCTGTTTTGTCGTCATTAAGCTGAAGTCTATTGTGTGCCATCCAGTTCTTAATGTCCGAGTAACACTCAGTGGTGCGAGTCAACAGGCGCTGTATATTATCAGGTGAGTCACTGTCTTGAAGTTGGGTGTCATCAGCATAGAAGTGGTGTTTTATAGAATGGGAGTTGATGATGGTGGACAGGGGGGAGGTGTAAAGAGTGAACAGAACAGGGCCAAGGACAGATCCTTGTGGAACACCACAGGTCAGGTATGCAGGTTCTTGATGAAAGCACACACAGTGTTGAAGGAAAAGACTTTCAAATAATAGGCCAGCGTCAGCACATGACTCCTGAACCACAGCTACAGCCATGTTCAGGGTGTAAGGTTGAAAAATAATTTGGTTCAGGAAAGTACAAGTCTTTCATCATGAAGACAAGTGAACAAAACAAACAGCAAAATTCAAAAGCATGTCAACATTTGTATAACATGCAAGACAAAAACCCAAGTTAACAATTCACAGAAACTGCAGATATGAGAATTTCCAATGTACCCCAAAACCGTAATGTACTGAGCCTTGACAGCTATGCACAAATGCAGATAAACTTAACTGTACACTGATTAAAAAAAAACACCCTCAAGATGGGAGAGGGGGGTGGGGGGGACCTGGACAAATGAGGATGAGGTTGATCATGCTGGCCAGGCCTTGTATATTTCTGAACTCTGCTGAGACGTAGAAGAATCACTCTTTGTGGACACTAAAACTGAAAAGTATATGTGTCTTAGGTATTAAGTTACATAATCTCTCTCCTTCTCTCTCTCTGTGGAAAAATAGAACAAAAATATAACATTCTGTAAGATTTGTTGTTTCCCTCAGAAATAAAGACCCCCCCCCCCCCCACCTCTCTCTCTCTGAAAATTTTGTGATTTATTTACTATTGTATAAGCATTATTTTCATATCTGTTTCCTCCTCTCTCTCTATCTAAAACAAGTTACGTTTGATTTCATTCTCTTCTGTTTCCCTCAAAAATAAAGACTCTCTTCCTCTCTCTCTCATTTGATTCTTTCCCTTTACTTTTAATGAGTGTGTGTAAACGCATATGTGTGTGTGTGTGTGTGTGTGTGTGTGTGTGTGTGTGTGTGTGTGTGTGTGTGTGTGTGTGTGTGTGTGTGTGTGTGTGTGTGTGTGTGTGTGTGAAATGAAATAATCATTTAACACAATTTTTTCAAAAAAAACAGGTATGATCAAAAATACAAGATGATAGCAAGCAAAAGCTGTGACAATAACACGTCATTAAAAACGTCAATTGAATTCAATACGTAATAATAATTCAACAAAAGGCTGAACAACTCATCTGAACAGGGATCAACTCTCAGAACAAAGAAAACTTTTTAACAGGGTAACGGAAACAAGACCCACAGACAGTCGATCAAACCGTGCAGCAACACTCCCTTGGTGGTCAAAAGCAGTGGCCAGTGGTGTGCTCATAACGTCAAAATCAATCTGTCACACAGGTCCAGCATTCTTCACTTTGTGTCGACAATACCGGAGAGAAATTCAAACAAACAGCTATTTTCACAACTCTAATGTTGGAGTACATGGTGGGCCTCTGTTGTTCCAAGCAATGTTTTCTTGGATAAATGTACACACACTGTTCTGTTTGTTTAGCACACACTGTGCAGGCATTATACACTGCTGCACAATCTGCATACTCAATTTTTGGTGACTTACTCCACCATGTAGGCAAAGATATACTTTTTCCGAGGATGTAGACCTACTACTACTTGTTTCTGTAAGCAACGGAGCACTGTCATGGCTTACAGGATCTTTAACATGTTTGAACTGCAGGTGTGCACACATGAAGGAAGTTCAGACATAGCAGGTATACTCATCAATGATCTGATAGACTGGAACATTACCCACCATACACATCAATGATCTGATAGATTGGAACATTACCCACCATACACATCAATGATCTGATAGACTGGAACATTACCCACCATACACATCAATGATCTGATAGACTGGAACATTACCCACATTACACAATGATCTGATAGACTGGAACATTACCACCATACACATCAATGATCTGATAGACTGGAACATTACCCACTATACACATCAATGATACTGATAGACTGGAACATTACCCACCATACACATCAATGATCTGATAGACTGGAACATTACCCACCATACACATCAATGATCTGATAGACTGGAACATTACCCACTATACACATCAATGATCTGATAGACTGGAACATTACCCACCATACACATCAATGATCTGATAGACTGGAACATTACCCACCATACACATCAATGATCTGATAGACTGGAACATTACCCACCATACACATCAATGATCTGATAGACTGGAACATTACCCACTATACACAATGATCTGATAGACTGGAACATTACCCACCATACACATCAATGATCTGATAGACTGGAACATTACCCATCATACACATCAATGATCTGATAGACTGGAACATTACCCACCATGCACTCCTCAGGTACAATTAACAAAGTTCCTTTAGAAGATGTAAGGATTTGTATACTTTGGCTCTGTAAAAACTGATGATGGAACCTGCTCCAAAGACATCAAAATAAGAATTGGAAAGGCAAAGCAAAGAACGGTCCAACTCAATAACAACTGAAAAGACTCTGCCATATCAAATGGCCTGAAAGTTAGATTTCTAAAATATTTGATCTGGCCACTCATGAAGTATGGCTGCGAAGCCTGGACTCTGAGAAAAACTGACTGCAGGAGAATCAAGGAAGCAGAGATGTGGTTTTATAGAAGATTACTACATGTCAAATGGACAGACAGAAGTACTAATGAAAGTGTCCTGGAAGAACTTGATACCACCAGAAAACTTCTAGCAGACATCAACAAGAGAAGAGTAAAATACATTGGCCATGTGTCACGCAACAAGAACACGGACCTCATAGCAACCATCTTTCAAGGAAAAACGGTGGCAAAAAGGAAGAAAGGCAGACCTCCAATCTCATCCATCGAGAACATAACCAACATCAGTGGCTAAATATTCACGAAATTGTCCACAAAAGTCACGACAGAGCGGCCTGGAGGGAGACGGTGGCATCCAGATGTGCAGCGGCCAACACCGAACCCGGTGATGCCGACAGGTGAGGTGAGGTGAGACTCCCCAGGCAGATTCAAACTCAGACAAGACTGGAAATCTGACATCCAAACCACCCTGGCTGTTGTGCTGACAGTCTACACTGTTAACTCTTTGAAGACGTAATATAGTTGCCTTGCACAACCACTGTGGACGCGATCAACGGGACCTGCCACAACCCTTGGAGACGCACGATTTTGGGGGGGTTTAAAAAAATTCTCAAAAATACAGATTTTACAGCACGAGAACATATTTTATATCAAAATAAAATTCAATTTAGGCTCTTTGAGCTGAAGCTACATACAAGGACAATACATCTATTCTACTTACCTTCCTAGAAATGGGGTAGGGTTTTGGCTCTGGGAAAGAAGTTTTTGATTGACAGTAATCCAACACATAAAGTCAGTAAAACACCCATTCTTGACCAGGTAATCCAGAAATCCAGGTAATCACAAGTCCTTGGTATGACCAGAAGATATAAAAGAACAAACACAGCTTTGTTTTCACACAAATGAAGCAGCAAAGTGATTATGACGATCCTTTGAAGAAGAAGAAGAAGAAAAGAAGCCTAAATGTTGCCATTTTGGTGCAAGGACGGTCACTCTGGTTGGTTTGGATAAAGGCAAAAACTGTAACTAATCGGGATAAAATCGATGCAAGGGAAGTAACAAACACTTCAGAAGATACCAAAAAGTGTTCCTATATGTGTAGTTAGTTCCCCTAGACCAGCGACCGGCTTGCATCTATTTTTAAAAACCGCAGCAGAATATCCGCTATCACGTCTCTAATGGTTTGGCCAGCTGCAGCGGAATATCCACTGTTACGTCTCCGAAGAGTTAACTCGATTTCTCAACAGTTATGTTCTGGTGATACTGACAATCTTCACTGTATCTATCTATATTGTTATGTTTAAATGAAAACTGTTGGATTACATGAACAAACATTAAAATGTATTTCCATCTGTCATAACTGCCGACAGAAGGATAACCCAGTCATATTACAGCCAGTGGTAGGTAGGTTGCCCCATAACCTGAGGTCATAGGGAGTGAAGTGGCAGAGACCTCAATTTTTCTCAGGGTCAGCATTATGAGGGTGGTGCCCACCTTGTCTCCCTCGCTGCTTTACCTTTCCCTAACTTTGAAGAAAGTCAGGTACCCACTGACAGCTGGTAGACACACATATAAAGTTCCATGGGTATGATTCACACCCATGTAAACTGATGCAGGCAGACTGTAAGCCAACCAGGCCTCTTTCCTTGAATTCTTTAAATTCTGAAAAGCAGTTTTGTGACCCATGGAAAGAAAGATGTTGTCCCTGACAAACTACGCTCACAACATTATTTCATGCAAAAACAAATATCCTGAATAAATATCTATTTAGACAAAACCACCAACAAAAGAATTCATTTTCATAGGTAAACATAATGACGAAAAAGATTGCGTCGTACCATGGCAATGTGCCTTCACAAGGGACAGAAATCTATTTCACACAGAAAAGTTGTTGTAAGAAAAGAATAATCCAGTCAAGTGCAGTCAATCCACTCTTCTTAATTAGATAAATGAAATTTAACTTGTCTTCCAATTCACTAACCTGGATGTCGTCCGCCATTTCTTCACTGAATTCTTCATCAAACTCTGTCATCTTCAGACGGACAAAGCGTCGTTTGTTGCCCTGGAAGAGACTCCAGTCTCCTGTTATCATGTCAATGTTAGTGATCATCATAATTATACAATATTAAACATTATCAGTCCTCCTGTGTAATCACATGTCGATGTTAGTGAATTCATCATAATTATACAGTGTTAAACATTATCAGTCCTCCTGTGTAATCACATGTCAATGTTAGTGAATTCATCATAATTATACAGTGTTAAACATTATCAGTCCAGTCAAAAGTTTGCTAGTTAGATAAAAGCTCTCTCTCTCTTCCTCTTTCTCTCTCTCCTTCCTCTTTTTCTCTCTCTCTTCCTCTTTCTCTCTCTCTCTCTCTCTTCCTCTTTCTCTCTCTCCTTCTCTTCCTCTTCTCTCTCTCTCTCTTTTCCTCTTTCTCTCTCTCTCACAGAGACATAGACATACAGACACACACAGAGTATGCACAAGCAACCATTCCAAACCATCTCTACCCCTAACCCTTTTTGATGGAGGACAATGCCAATGAAATGAACAGAATTCCAATCTAAGGTCTATATCAATTCAGTACACAGCACACTAATGCAACTGAGTAATAGTTTGTAGCAATGAATGTCTAACAGCTGCAGATCCAAACACGGTTATTCTTAGTCAACAAACTAACACACACACAACACACACAAAAACAAAAACAAAAGAGAGACAGACAGACAGAGAGACAGAGAGACAGAGAGACAAGACAGAGAGAGACAGAGAAAAGTACATAATCATGAATATCAAATATTAAAAGAAAAGTATGATGAAACTGTCCATACAGACTCTACAGAACACATTTACTTTTTTGTTTTTTTGGTTTGTTTTTATGTTTGTTTTGCTTTGTTGTTGTTTGTTTGGTTGGTTTTGTTTTTTGAAATGCACATACTTAATAAGTCACAACTTGCTAAGGAAAAACAAAACCTGGAGAATAATCTGGTGTACAGCAAACATGAAATAGATTAAAGAGAGAAAACAACAAACAAATGTATGTGTAGCATTTGACAAAAAAAAAAAAAAAGAACAAACAAGCACACATTCCCAACAGACAAGCAGACAGACGGACTACCTCACCTCTAGGAGTGGCTCGTCCTGCAGAGCCTCAGCACCCTGCATGATGATACTGGCAGAGTCCACTTCACTGTTCCACTTGGACCAAGAGAATGCCATGGCCGATGCCACCAGACCCATCTGGTCATACAGACGCTCCACCACAATGGGGTTCTGGGACAATCCACATCACACGTTTTGTCAGCTACACAACGTACCATTTGGTCTGATGACAATACTATAAAGGTACCGACAGTTCACCATGTGATACACACACTGATGCTGCTGCAAGTATTCTTTATTCTACACATAAAGATGTGCGACAACAGAGGTCATGGAAATGGTTAACATACGAAGCAACATATATGATCCACCACAACAGAGTTGTGGGACTTGTCAAAGTGCATGTTTTGTCAACCTGTCATCAAAAATAAGCACAGTGTGTCCCATCTTCTGTTTCTGTGTGATACCATAAACAGTGTGTGCTGGGAAGGGGGGGAGGGGACAAGGAGATGGGACATCACTGTTTGGTGAACTACACTCTACATCTATGCCAAGCAACACATAAGAAATACTCACAAAGCAACTCCACCATAACGGGAATATTGCATAAGTTTGTAAACTGTTCATAAATGTGTTGTCAACAAGCATTTTGTAAATAAAACATCACAATGGAACTTATAGCAGAGAAAAACAACTATATAACAAACAAAAAGATTTGAAAAAAAGTTCACCTGTCTGCCAATGACTGATGTATGGTAAGGACTGATATTTCATTACAAAAAGAGAACTTGCTTGGTCTTTGGCAGCTTAGAAAAAAAAAAAGAAAGAAAAAAAGAAAAAGAAAAAAACATAATACATTTCAACCTGAAAGTGATCAGACACAAGATACAAAATAGATCTCACTTCATGATCTGTAAAAGAGAAAATAACATACTTGTACTACACAGGTCTATGAAACAACAAGAAACAGTACACTACATGTACATCAAGTTTCTGTGGATAAACATCGACAGACAGTAACTTTGCTCAACTTATCAGAGCAGTACTCAGCTATCCTCAACTGATGCAACATGAAATAAATTTAGCATAGTTTTGCTACCAGAAAACAGATCATTAATTTACTGAATTGTATAAAAAGTATCATTCATCATGATAAGATGTTTGCATAACCGCATTGTCCTCCCCTTAAGTCTCACAGAATTTCAGGTTTCCATCAGCTTGCTCCCAACAACCAGTCAAGTCAGGAACACCTTTCCTTTTTTCCCCATTACCTAACTCCATGAGGGTGACGGGATAAAGTAGTGGTCACAACACTTGTTCCTGGAAGTAAAGCTAAAATGCCTCACTAACCAATCTAACACTCGGCACAGTGGCTGGGGCGTGCTGTTTTTGCACATCACACACACACAAGATAATGGGCGTCAAGAAATAGTTTCACCTACCACCATTTCAAATTTGCTTTGATTTGAAATACTGCTGTTGATTTATCATCAAATTTTGTATCAATGCAACTGCATATTTGGAGTTAAGTCAGAAGATAAAACAGCCACTATTCTATCAAATCTGAAGCAGTGTTGTCTTCAGCTTCAAGTTACTCGCGTGCATACTCAAAATGATTACACATGAATCTAATGCTTGTAGATGTGGCCTGTTTTTATATACCCTGGTCAGAGTTTTCAGCACACTATTGTCATTATCATCATCATCAGGTGCCCTGCCACATGGCATTGGCGATCATGGCCTTCCATCTGTTTCTATCCCGTGTTGCCTCAAGCATCTCTTCCACCCTCTTTGTCTTCACCCACTCTGCAAGTCCGTCCAATATTTTCTCCCTGGGTCTACCTGGTGCTCTCTTTCCCTCCAGCTTTCCTGTTGTGACCAGGTGCTCCAACTCCCCTTTCCTCATAAAATGGTCTGTAAATGTTGTCTGTCTTTTCCTAATTTTCCTTATGAATGATCTTCTTGTGTCTGCCTCCATCAAGACTGTCTCGTTTGTTTTCTTTGCTGTCCATGGAACTCTCAACATTCTTCTTAGAAACCACATCTCGGCTGCCTCAATCTTGTTCTGGATTTGCTTGTTGACTGTCCACTGCCTCACAACCATATAACATTATCGGTTCTATATACCATTCAAGAACTCTCTTCCTGATGTTAACTGACAGGCATTTGTTGGTAAGAATGCTTTTCATCTTCTTGAATGCTGTTTTGGCTATATAGTATGGTCACCAAATGGACAGGAGGACACGTTCATGTTACAGCTTGAATACACTGTATCCATCCAGCTGTAATGATAATGATCATGTTACAGCTTGAATACACTGTCTGTATCCATCCAGCTGTAATGATAATGATCATGTTACAGCTTGAACACACTGTCTGTATCCATCCAGCTGTAATGATAATGTTCATGTTACAGCTTGATCACACTGTCTGTATCCATCCAGCTGTAATGATAATGATCATGTTACAGCTTGATCACACTGTATCCATCCAGCTGTAATGATAATGATCATGTTACAGCTTGAATACACAGTCTGTATCCATCCAGCTGTAAATGATAATGTTCATGTTACAGCTTGAACACACTAGTCTGTATCCATCCAGCTGTAATGATAATGGTCATGTTACAGCTTGAACACACTTCTGTATCCATCCAGCTGTAATGATAATGTTCATGTTACAGCTTGAACACACTGTCTGTATCCATCCAGCTGTAATGATAATGTCATGTTACAGCTTGATCACACCTGTATCCATCCAGCTGTAATGATAAGGGATTCATGTTACAGCTTGATACACACTGTCTGTATCCATCCACTGTAATGATAATGTTCCATGTTACAGCTTGAACACACTGTCTGTATCCATCCAGCTGTAATGATAATCGTCAATGTTACATGCTTGATCACACTGTCCTTATCCATCCAGCTGTAATGATATTTCATGTTACAGCTTGATCACACTGTCTGTATCCACCCAGCTGTAATGATCATGTTCATGTTACAGCTTGACAACACATGTCTGTATCCATCCAGCTGTAATGATCATGTCATGTACAGCTTGATCACACTGTCAGAATCCATCCAGCTGTAATGATAATGATCATGTTACAGCTTAATACACTGTCTGTATCCATCCAGCTGAATGATAATGATCATGTTACAGCTTGATCACACTGTATCCATCCAGCTGTAATGATAATGTTCATGTTACAGCTTGATCACACTGTCTGTATCCATCCAGCTGTAATGATAATGTTCATGTTACAGCTTGAACACACTGTATCCATCCAGCTGTAATGATAATGATCATGTTACAGCTTGATCACACTGTCTGTATCCATCCAGCTGTAATGATAATGTTCATGTTACAGCTTGAACACACTGTATCCATCCAGCTGTAATGATAATGATCATGTTACAGCTTGATCACACTGTCTGTATCCATCCAGCTGTAATGAAAATGTTCATGTTACAGCTTGAACACACTGTCTGTATCCATCCAGCTGTAATGATAATGATCATGTTACAGCTTGAACACACTGTCTGTATCCATCCAGTTGTAATGATAATGTTCATGTTACAGCTTGATCACACTGTATCCATCCAGCTGTAATGATAATGATCATGTTACAGCTTGATCACACTGTATCCATCCAGCTGTAATGATCATGTTACAGCTTGAACACACTGTCTGTATCCATCCAGCTGTAATGAAAATGGACACCCGTGTCTAGTAATGACAGGGAAGGTAAAGCAGTTCAGGACAGACAATGGATGGCTACCATCTTCATAATGCTGATCTCAAGTGAAGCTGAGTCTTGAACAAGTCACTCTTCAAACACTGCTCTGGTCAGCGAAAACCTTTTTTCATCTGCCTGCCAGTCCCATCTTCAAAAAACGAAATGTAAATCCTCTTAGGACGGCACATGGTTATCCCTTTTTCAGATTATTCGACATGGTTATCCTTTTTCAGATTATTCGACAGGTTATCCCTTTTTCAGATTATTCGACATGGTTATCCCTTTTTCAGATTATTCGAAGACAATCTTATGCCCAAACCTTTCGTTACATGCACTGCATGCATTTCATATCTAATTCATACATATGTTTCTTGATTGAATTTCAGGGTTCAGCTGAGAAATGGAACAACAACAACAACAAAAATTATACCAAATTCTGTTTCAGACTGGACAACTCCCTTAAATCAGTAAAGGTAATAAAATGGCTGATCATTTTCAGAAAATTTTTCAAGACAGAAAAAAAGGTAGGTACCATTTTTGGATCAAACATTTGGAGTGAAAAAATCATGTGGGCTTTGAGAAAACTTAGACGAAAAAGAACTGTCAAAAGAAACTGCAAAAATCTCTGAAATCCAAATGATTTTTTTTTGCTTTATGGAAAGATTTCAGTTCTATCACAGAACCTCGTTTTGAGATGCATTTGGCTGCCTCCATGCTCATCAAAAGCCTTGAGTACATACATACACAATAAATGACAGAACTGGGAAGAAATGCACGAAATCATATTTGGTTTCATAATAATGCAAAGCATAACATTGACTGTAATGACTTGTCCCTGACCACTGAGGCTGTGGCCATGGACCCTGGCCTAGTTTTCACAGTTTTCCCCCTTGGTGCAGAATTACCCAGCCTGACTTTTCAAACAGAATGAATCAAAGCATATCAAACCAAAAATCAACCGGCCTGTCTTTTTAGGATAAACAGAACAAAACAATGCATATCAGAACAAAAAAATGCAAACCAAAGTCAAATCAAAGAAGCAAAACACACACTAAGGACAGGAATGTTTAAGTCGGGCAAGGTGGAAATAACTTGTTATAAAACAAGCAGAAAGAAGCGGACTCTAGAAAAGGAACAAAAACAAGAAAAGAACACACGGAAATTATTCACACAAAGAGATGACACTCCTTGAATATGATGCAGATCATACATATTGCAGTTTTTCTAATATGAACCAGGTTCAAGCAATTCTTTCTGTGATGGTGTAGTTTCCTTTTCTCACATTGGAAACAGCAGCAGGGAAGTTTCAGTCTTTTTCTCAAAATTTTTGTATCTGGTGCTTACGTTTGTTTGTTTGTAATCAGTTGGCCGAAAATTTGCGCCTGTCTTGTCTTGTTGTATTAAATATGTGTTCGTATTCTTCTTTCGTGTTTTTTCTGGTTCCGGTTAGCCTAGAAAGTTTTCTCATTTTGATGTCAACATTAAACTACAAACAATGCAAAGCTTGCTTCATGTCTGTGATAAAGTTCTTGCTATCAGCACATCACCATCATCATCATCATGTGTCCTGCCACATGGTGTTGGCGATCATGGCCCTCCATATGTATCTATCCCTTGTTGCCGCGAGCACATCTTCCACCCTCTCTGTCCTCAGCCACCCTGCAAATCCGTCCGATATTTTCTCCCTGGGTCTACCTGGTGCTCTCTTTCATCAGCATACATCGGTCAGTTTTTGACTGATGTTACTGGTTTTATGTGTGTAGCCATGTCTACCAAATCTTATCAGATGTGAAAAATGTAACATTTGTGTGTATAAGTACTAAAACTAAGCTCAGTTCTCCATGGAAACAACCAACTGAGCGGCAGAGAAAAGACAGAGGGAAAAGAACAGTACAGGGTAGAGGACTGTGTAACTAAACTGGAGAAACAGTGGGAAGTTATCATCAGATTGGTTCCACAAAGTCAAGAAGGTTTTAAGGTCTCAGAAGACTGTTGCCACAGTTTCGGCCAGAATTGAAGACAAAGACAAAGACAAGACGCGAATAAAACAAAGACCACACAGGACCATGCACTGAATGAGAACACAACATGACAGAAGAGAACTGTGCACACTGTGGAATCATCCCACACATCACCAAACCTTGTAGGGAACCTGTCAAATAGAAAGTACACATGTCCTATACTTTAACTTCATTCATGAATGACTTACATAGACAGTGAAATGCTACATAACATGGAATAGGTACAATAAATGTCATTCATCAGCAATATGCAAATTAATACAAACAATCACGAGAGTGCCACAAATAAATAAATACATGAAGAAGAAAATACTTTCCTCAAACTTAAGTATTATCTAACAACAAATACACTCAATCACATATTCACTTCTTTATCTACACCTGTCAACCTTGTGAATGTAAATGTAGTTTATCTATACCTGTCAACCTTGTGAATGTAAATGTAGTTAATCTATACCTGTCAAATTTGTGAATGTAAATGTAGTTTATCTATACCTGTCAAACTTGTGAATGTAAATGTAGTTAATCTATACCTGTCAACCTTGTGAATGTAAATGTAGTTAATCTATGCCTGTCAAATTTGTGAATGTAAATGTAGTTTATCTATACCTGTCAACCTTGTGAATGTAAATGTAGTTAATCTATACCTGTCAAACTTGTGAATGTAAATGTAGTTAATCTATACCTGTCAAACTTGTGAATGTAAATGTAGTTAATCTATACCTGTCAACCTTGTGAATGTAAATGTAGTTAATCTATACCTGTCAAACTTGTGAATGTAAATGTAGTTAGTCTATACCTGTCAACCTTGTGAATGTAAATGTAGTTAATCTATACCTGTCAAACTTGTGAATGTAAATGTAGTTAATCTATACCTGTCAACCTTGTGAATGTAAATGTAGTTAATCTATACCTGTCAACCTTGTGAATGTAAATGTAGTTAATCTATACCTGTCAAACTTGTGAATGTAAATGTAGTTTATCTATACCTGTCAACCTTGTGAATGTAAATGTAGTTAATCTATACCTGTCAACCTTGTGAATGTAAATGTAGTTAATCTACACCTGTCAAACTTGTGAATGTAAATGTAGTTAATCTATACCTGTCAACCTTGTGAATGTAAATGTAGTTAATCTATACCTGTCAAACTTGTGAATGTAAATGTATTTAATCTATACCTGTCAACCTTGTGAATGTAAATGTAGTTTATCTATACCTGTCAAACTTGTGAATGTAAATGTAGTTAACATTACTGATATATTTCTTCAGTTTGCCACAATGGCAGATAGAACAGAAAGCTACATAAGCATGACATTTAAAGCATATGCTGGCAAGGGCACAGGATTTCCTTGCAGGTGTCTTAATGCACTCATAAATGACCAAGACTTTGGAAACGCAAGAAGACTAATTGGCCTTCAAGGGAAGGACCTGAGAAATCAACCTCTCTAGTGTTTTATATCAGGGCAGCAGGATGAAAGCCCTGCTCTTTACCATTTTCAACTGCTGTGGGATCTTCAGCGTGCACAGGTCAGAAGGTACACGGGTCAGACTTGTTTTTCATCTCCTTCCAACGGACTAGACGTTCAGTTTGATTTTCCGGTCAAACTGAGGAGAAAACTCAAGGCGTCAACATGAAACGAAGCCTGGAACCTTGAGTTTAGTTATTGGCAGGTAAACCTCTGAACCATTCTGCCACTCTCCTCCCAGTGTATGCACACTGTTTGACCTACACTGTGCAGGAATCATGTTGCTGCACAGACTGTGTATGTCATCTGTATGAGTGTGCACACTGAATGTTTCTGTGTTTCTATAAGCAACTGTTTATTTTGTGTGTAATTTTATGTACTTTTTCCCATTCATTGACTATCATTATTGCAGTAGAAATCCCTTCAATGTTTATTTTGTGTGTAATTTTATGTACTGTTTCCCATTTGTTGACTATCATTATTGCAGTACAAATCCCTTCAATGTTTATTTTGTGTGTAATTTTATGTACTGTTTCCCATTTGTTGACTATCATTATTGCAGTACAAATCCCTTCAATGTTTATTTTGTGTGTAATTTTATGTACTGTTTCCCATTCATTGACTATCATTATTGCAGTACAAATCCCTTCAATGTTTATTTTGTGTGTAATTTTATGTACTTTTTCCCATTCGTTGACTATCATTATTGCAGTACAAATCCCTTCAATGTTTATTTTGTGTGTAATTTTATGTACTGTTTCCCATATGTTGACTATCATTATTGCAGTACAAATCCCTTCAATGTATATTTTGTGCGTAATTTTATGTACTTTTTCCCATTTGTTGACTATCATTATTGCAGTACAAATCCCTTGAATGTTTATTTTGTGTGTAATTTTATGTACTTTTTCCCATTCGTTGACTATCATTATTGCAGTAGAAATCAACAGTTGATCCTAGATTTTTTTTTCTTTTTCTAACATCTAAGTCTTGCTGTCTACTCCTTTGGTCAGTGCAGTATGGGATGACATGTGTCTGGTATGTCTGTTTGCCCCTGTCACTGATGCTTTTGTGAAGTGCTTAGGACTCTTGTGAGACGAGGCGTTGCATAAGAAGTCGTTATGATTATCACATATCACATAATCCTTCTACATAAGTGCAAACAGCATCACACATTATCCATACAGTGCTGACGCCCGGAAGGTTATCAGTATAAACATAATGGAACAATGAAATTTATGATTATTTTTCTATGGACTTAACACCCAAAATAAAAGAGCTCATCACACTAATATAACAAATAATGCACATACACACACTCATTTATTCACATATATTCATTCGTACACACATAATAAAGAACATATTAACAAACACACACTCATATTCAAAGGAACATACAATAACAAAGACAACAGAACAAACAACAACATGACATAAAAAACACTAACACAGGTTGAAGGAATCATGTTTACCTTGTTTTGTACTGTGACATATTTAGAAGAGTCTTCCTGAGGGAACACATTGATGCCTGCATTTCGTAGATTCTGCAAATGAACAAGTACGTTCAGTAATTACATGCACTGGCAAACCATCATCATAAACCTCATAGACCATTCACTGTCAGGTTAACATCAAAGTTGTATGCATACACACACACTCACAAGCACGCGCACACACACACACACACACACACACACACATGCGCGCACACACACACACATACATGTACACACATACACACACACGCACACACACACACACACGCACACACACACACAGACACGCATATACACACACACACATACACATACACACACACATGTAAACACACACACACACACACACACACACACACACACACACACACACACACGCACGCGCACACACACACACACACACACACACACAGACACGCATTCAAGATGGCGGAGACTCCTGACGGATAAAAATTTCGGCAGTCAGAGATAACAGGAAATAGTCTAAAATGACCAGAACAAGACGGGGGCGCCTTGCTGAACAGAGGCAAGAAGCTGCGTCTGTGGAAAAGACTGATTACGAGAGGCCGTCGACCAGCGACAAGCGAGACAGGATCGAAAAGGCAGAGACTGTCCCTTCAAATGGCGCTTCGACCGCGGTTACCACGGGCACGCAGAGCGGGACAACTTCCATCACATCTATACCAAGCTCTGCGGAACTCGTGAGTACGATCGTTGAACTAAAAAACATCGTACTGGATCTGCGCAACCAGGTCAGTACCTTAGAAAGGACTGTGCTTGCGCAGATCGAGGCCCGGTCGACAGCAACCGCCACCATCAAACCAACCAGGAACAGTCATACACAGACAGATAATTCCACAACAACTCCCACGTACGCAGACGTTCTAAAACAAAAGCACACACGCAGGCAGGACGTCCAACAGGCACAACGATCAAACACAACAAAAACTAGCAGCAATACTCGAGCGAAAACAGAGCTTGAAAAGAAAACCAAAGACGGGAAAGAACACCATGACATCAAAAAAGCTAAAGACGTCACATCACAGCTCAAGGACGCAACGTCACACACCACAAAGATTTCAGAACAACGTAAAACAAACCACGACCTTCCCTATGTTCTGACTATCCATGATTCGGTGTTGAAAGGTGTCAACTCGAGACGACTGGGACGATCTTATGGTTTTGAAGGAGACTCAAGTACTGTGAATAACATTCATGACATACAAAAATCTTTAGACAAGTCACTTTCCAACTTTGACAATCCTGCAGACTGTATTGTTTTACACTGTGGTGTCCACGAACTGAATAGCAAAGATCTCAAAGCAACAACACAAAATTTAGCTTCTTCCATCAAACATATAACACAAAAATATCCAAACACAAAGATAGTCATCAGCAAGGTCGCCCCTGTACGACATTCACGTATGGAAGTTCGGCGGAATTTGTTTAACGCCTTTTTATCTGCTGAACTTGTTAACATAAAAAATCTATCATTTGTCTCCCATGATAACCTTCGAACTAACCAGCAGTTTCTACAGGACAATATTCACCCCACCGCCAGAGGAAGCAGCGTGATAGCGGGGAACCTGGGAAGACACGTTCGGGATCTATTTTGGGAGACGCCTAGAAGACCAGGAGGATCACGACCTTCACGGCCACACGCCTCTAGATTCTCCCGAGGACCGTTCCCCTATTTTGACAGCTATGAACCGTGGTGGCTGTCATACAACATGTTTTGAATGAATAGTAGTAGATCTACAGTGACCAACGTTTCATGTCACAGGACTTTTTCCTCGTCATCTCTGACAGTTCTCTTGGTGAAAGTGTATAAACGCTAGGAATTAGTCAGTCAGGACTCAGACTATAATCTCTGTACATTTGAAGGCGTGTATACTATTATTTAATTTATTTATAATTTATTTCTGTTCTAGATCAAAAGTCTTATCTTGATTAGTAGGACTTCTTTTCTCCATAGTTTTACTCATTTTTTTGTTCTACCTTTACTTTGTAGTAAAAGTAATCATTCCCCCCCCCCCCCCCTCCCCATTTTCCTCGTACACAGAAAACCAAATATACGTGATTTTCAAACAAATCACCGTTAATTGAAAATAAGGGATTAGCCGACTATGAAAATCAATTTTTTACAGTGGAATTGTAGGTCTATTTCCACCAATTCAGCATACCTGGAACATTTCCTTGCCTCAAATCAGTGTGAAGTCTTGATTCTGCAGTCGCTTAATGTTATACCAACCAAACTTCCCAATTTCCAAAATTACTATTATCCACCAGTGTATGCCTATGGGAATCCCGGGAAGAAAGTAGCCACTGCGATATACATACTTAAAGAGTTACAATATCACATATTTACTTCCCCAGTTTTAACGTCAACTGAAGACTTACACGCTTGTGCCGCTACAGTACAATTCAGTAATTCTTTTATCCTGAACGTTTTGTCAGTCTACCTGCCAACAGGTCCAAATGACCACAACACAGAATGGTTGCGCACGATTCCGGATCTGCTGCACGGTAAATGGCTAATAGGTGGAGACTTTAATTCCCACTCCCCGTTTTGGGAAAAAGATTGCTGTACTGTGACAAGCAATCGTTTAGTAGAAAATATAGTTGACAGTTCGCTTTACCTTTTGAATGATGGGAGTGTCACTAGAATTCCTGATATTTCCAAACATCGGGCAACAGCCATCGATCTGTCTTTAATCTCACCAGAATTAGTACCCTGCTGTACCTGGGACACTCACAGAGATACTTTAGGAAGTGATCACTTACCTATCCTCATAACACTAACTAACGAAAACATCAGGATGAAAGACAGCATTCCTGATATTATACCAAAATATAATTATACACGCGCTGATTGGTCCTTGTTTCAGACTGTTCTTTCTAATCGAGATTTCACACATTATGAAAGTGAAAATGTAGACGTTATGTTTTCTAAATTCCAGGAGTCAGTTCTAGCTGCTGCAGACCTTTCCATCCCGAAACTCAAAACTTTTAAGTCTAATAATCGTTTGGGTAATGTTTGGTGGACGGAGGTATGTGAGCAAGCAGTTCAGTATAAAAAAGAGAAATACAAAATCTACATCAAAAGCAGGAAACCTGAAGATCATATGGAAATGAAAAAAGCTAACACCCAGTGTAATAAAATCATCGCTGAAGCAAAGAAAAATTACTGGGCATCATACTGCACAAAAGAAATTTCAGATTTCAAGGATTTCCATAAAGTCTGGACAAAAATGAATCAAATGAAAAATGGAGCCAACTTACCTAGGTGTCCAATAATGATTGATACATGTCACAAATTTCTTTCCGACATGGACAAAGCTGAAACTTTTGTGGAACTTTTTGCCCAAAATAGTAAAGTAGATGGTTTGACTCCTACCTGCAAACACTACAGGGAAATGGCAGCTAACAACCCTATATACACTGATCCAATACCTCAAAATTATCTCTGGTTTAATTCTCCAATCACCTTAGAAGAGTTAAAAAACACTATCTTGTCTCTGCGCAACAAAAGGAGTTCGGTAGGTGTTGATGCAGTTTCAACTGAAATGATTAAACATCTTCCAGAAAACTATATTATTTTTTTACACAAAATTTTTCAGAAATGCTGGGCTGGTGGAACTATACCACAATTATGGCAAACGTCTGTTGTTATACCAGTATTAAAAGCAGGAAAGCCTAAAAACAATAAAAACAGTTACAGACCTATTGCTTTAACGTCCCATACGAGCAAACTATTGGAAAAATTGGTATTAAACAGACTTGTACATTACTGTGATAAAAATAACGTTATTCCAGTAAATCAGGCTGGTTTTAGAAAAGGGAGATCTACAGTTGAGCATCTGGTTAAACTTACCACTCACATCAAGAAAGAGTTTGCCCGCAGAAAAAGTCTTTTAGCTACATTTTTTGATGTGAAAAAAGCTTACGATCAAGTTTGGCATACGCGTTTATTGTACAAGCTGAAATCTATTGGTTTATCTGGCAATATGTATGATTACATTAAGTCTTTTTTAGCCAATAGAACTATTCAGGCAAGAGTGGGAACTAGTTATTCTACTTCACGACATCTTGATATGGGAATTCCACAAGGTTCAGTGATAGCACCGCTTTTATTTAATATCCTTATACAGGATCTTCCTAAAGCACTCTCAAATCGTGTTGTTTTGGCACAGTATGCTGATGATATATGTATTTGGATGAATATTACTTTAAAAAAGACAACTCCACAGAGAGCACAGAATTACATTAGGAAATTGTATCAATCTGATCTTGATAATCTTGGAAACTATATGTTAGAAAATGGTCTGTCGTTGTCAGCGGAAAAAACTAACATGATGCTATTTAATTCTGGTGGTACTTTAAGTAACTTGCCTACTTTCAGATTGCTTGGTGAAGTGTTACATTACAAACAGGTTGTAAAATTTCTGGGAGTCTTTATGACATCGAAATTAAACTGGAATGTCCATTTTGATTATATTTCAACAAAAGCAAGAAAAGCCCTAAATTTTCTAAAGATAATAAGCCGATTACCTTGGGGAATGGATACGAACATACTAATTCATCTGTCAACAGCACTTGTACGATCTAAATTATCCTATGCGCAAGAAGTGTTTTTCAGTGCACCAAAATATTTATTAAAGAAGATACAAAGCTTAGACTGCAAAAGTATTAAAATTGCTCTAGGTGTCCCTACTCATGCCTCTAATCTGGAAACGTACAAAGTTGCTGGAATTCTGCCTCTGAACAACTATCGTGAGCTAGCGACAGCAAAATTTGCAGTTAGAACTACTTCACAAACGGACAATTTTGTGAGTAAGGAAATTAAAATCAGGTCTGATGTTGACTTTCCAAAGCGAGCAAAAAGCATTTCATCACAAATGACTGTTTCAACTTACATATCTGACTTGGTCAAACAGTCTAACATAAATATGGATGAAATAGCTGAGACACCATCAACAACGCCTATCCCTACATGTGAAATGCAAAAAGCCTCTTTTGATATTGATTATACAGACGCTAAGAAATCTGAAAACGTCAACATTTCGATATCCACAGCAAGAGAACACATCGATGAAAAATACCGTACCCACCTTCACATTTTTACCGATGGATCAGTCTTAGAAAATAAATGTGCTGGAGCAGCATTTTATGTTCCAAAATTTAAGATAAAAAAGTCATTTTTCGTTGGGGCAAACTTATCGATCTTTACAGCGGAATTAGTCGCTATTAATCAAGCATTGCATTATCTTGTAAATCTTAAACCCATGTCTTTCAAAGTAGTTCTCTTTGTTGACTCAAAATCTGTATTATATGCCTTACGGTCTTTTAATGCCGACACAAGACCTGATTTAATTACTGAGGCAAATCATCTTATACATCGTTTAAGGGTCAAAGGTACAGATATCAGTTTATGCTGGGTGCCTTCTCATGTTGGTCTTCACGGCAACGAAGTAGTTGACAGAGCAGCTAAGCAAGGCGCCCAGAATGCTGATAATGCTATAGAATTACATGTTCATAGCTCCGTAAAAGAAGCTTGCAACTTGCTCGAATCAGCCTCATGGACTCGATTTCTTGAACATTCAGATGAACAGTTTGTGTCACAACAAATGATAAAACTTACCGTTCAAAATGTATGTAAAAAATTGCAGTATTCTTCTATGTATCATTTGAGATCGATTGTTGCTGTTTGTTTTCGTATTCAGCTAAACGCATTGAGAACAAAATATTGTAAAAATGTCAAGTGTATTTGCGGCGAACAGTTCACACTGTTTCACTGTTTATTCTACTGCAAAATGCTACGTTCTTTTTTACCGAAAATGTTTACTCAAGAAAAGTATTCTGAAAATCATTTCCAGAAAATTACATCAGATCAAACGTTGTTAGTTAGAATTTCAGAATCATTAGTTCACAGTCCTGTTAATGCATTACTTTAACTTTATTCGGTTTGTATTTTAGTGTTACAATTTCCCTTCACGTTATTGAAGTTAATTGTTAGTGTTAAGTTCTCGCTCCATTTTACTGTTCCCCCACCTGCTAATGTCTTTTTCCTCTGTCTTCCCTCTGCCCAAATCCAACCCGTCCAACTATCGTTCTACATTTTATTTTGTTCACTTTTTTTTTTTTTTTTTTTTTTCCCCTCCCCCCCTCCCCCGTCTAATATCACTTATAGTGAAAAGACGTTAAATTAAAGAACGAACGAACACACACCACACGCACACACATACACATACACACACACACATGTAAACATACACACACACACACACACACACACACACACACACACACACACACACACACACACACACACACATTCTACAAGTCTATACTTTTTAAAAGACAATATTCATCCCTCCTTACCCATTCCACAGACATTTTCCAACAGCACTGAAGGAAAAGATCTGTGTTTTACTGTAGTGATTTCCTTGTTGCTAAGACAAAGTTTCATATGACTGCTATTCATTCATTTACTCATTAGTTCATTCATTCTTTTATTCATTCACATCTACACTCATACATTCATTTAGTCATTAATCTATCCATCCATTCGTTCGTTCATATTTTCATAAAATCACCCATTTTGATATTCACTCATTCATTCAATTACACATTTACTCAATTCATTCATTCATCCATTCAATCATTTTCAAATAACTAATATGTTGACAAACCCACTGACTTTTTATACATTTTGCTTCAGAATTCTCACCTCCACCAGCTGTTTAGGGGCGACCCACTGGTTGCGAAGATGTGCCAGCTCAGATTTGTCAGACGGCTGGCTCAAGCAGCAAAGACCATCCTGAAAATCAGTGAAAACAAACCACAGAAGATGGTGATTAAATTCTTTGTGCAATGTGTAACTGCTTAATGCTGACATGACTTGTCTCTAATCATACCAACTGATAATCAGTCCTACACAGTGACACAAAGATGTCTTTACTGTCTTCAACAATAACTCAGTAATGCGCTTGGTAGGAAATGGTTGACGGTATACTACAACACAGAACATTCAGTTTCAGTCAAATCTTTCTCTTTCTCTTTCTCTCTCTCTCTCCCCCCCCCCCCCCCTCTCTCTCTCTCTCTCTCTCACACACATACACACACACACAGAAACATACACATGTTCTCTCCTATCTTTCTCTCTACCTCTCTCTCTTCCCCTCTTTCACTCACACACACACACACACACACACACACACACACACACACACACACACACACACACACACACACACACACACACACACACATATACACAAACACATGCACACACACACACACACACACACACACATCACACACACACACACACACACACACACAGACACACACACACACACACACACACACATGTGCACACACACACAAAACACACACACTCCCTCTCCCTCTGTCTACCTCTATCTCTCCCTCTTTCACTCTCACACAGACACAAATTCATCCACTCACTCACAAACATACCTTGATTTCAATCTCAAGCTCCACAATAGCAGCAATGATGGTGAGCACAGCAGCGTTGGACTTGTGTGGCCGTAACTCCCAGGACTGGAAGGGCATGTTGATGTGGGCATCTTGCAGCAAACACATTGTGCCAAACTGACTCAGGGAGAACTTGAACGTGCGGTTTTCTGCATCAACACACACATATTACATGTATGTGATAGAGGAGAATATGATTATGCGGTTTTCTGTATCAATACACATGTTATGTGATAGAGGAGAACTTGAACGTGCGGTTTTCTGCATCAACACACACATATTACATGTATGTGATAGAGGAGAATATGATTATGCGGTTTTCTGCATCAACACACACATACTATGTGATAGAGGTGAACTTGAACATGCGGTTTTCTGCATCAACACATACATATTATGTGATAGAGGAGAACTTGAACATGCAGTTTTCTGCATCAACACATACAAGTTATGTGATAGAGGAGAACTTGAACGTGCGGTTTTCTGCATCAACACACATATTACGTGATAGAGGAGAACTTGAACGTGCGGTTTTCTGTATCAACACACATATTACATGATAGAGGAGAACTTGAACGTGCGGTTTTCTGTATCAACACACATATTACATGATAGAGGAGAACTTGAACGTGTGGTTTTCTGTATCAACACACATATTACATGATAGAGGAGAACTTGAACGTGCAGTTTTCTGTATCAACACACATATTACATGATAGAGGAGAACTTGAACGTGCAGTTTTCTGTATCAACACACATATTACGTGATAGAGGAGAACTTGAACGTGCAGTTTTCTGTATCAACACACATATTACGTGATAGAGGAGAACTTGAACGTGCAGTTTTCTGTATCAACACACATATTACATGATAGAGGAGAACTTGAACGTGCAGTTTTCTGTATCAACACACATATTACATGATAGAGGAGAACTTGAACGTGTGGTTTTCTGTATCAACACACATATTACATGATAGAGGAGAACTTGAACGTGTGGTTTTCTGTATCAACACACATATTACATGATAGAGGAGAACTTGAACGTGTGGTTTTCTGTATCAACACACATATTACATGATAGAGGAGAACTTGAACGTGTGGTTTTCTGTATCAACACACATATTACATGATAGAGGAGAACTTGAACGTGTGGTTTTCTGTATCAACACACATATTACATGATAGAGGAGAACTTGAACGTGTGGTTTTCTGTATCAACACACACATATTATGTGATAGAGGAGAACTTGAACGTGTGGTTTTCTGTATCAACACACACATATTACATGATAGAGGAGAACTTGAACGTGTGGTTTTCTGCATCAACACACACATATTACATGATAGAGGAGAACTTGAACGTGTGGTTTTTCTGTATCAACACACATATTATGTGATAGAGGAGAACTTGAACGTGTGGTTTTCTGTATCAACACACATATTATGTGATAGAGGAGAACTTGAACGTGTGGTTTTCTGCATCAACACACACATATTATGTGATAGAGGAGAACTTGAACGTGTGGTTTTCTGCATCAACACACACATATTACATGATAGAGGAGAACTTGAACGTGTGGTTTTCTGTATCAACACACATATTATGTGATAGAGGAGAACTTGAACGTGTGGTTTTCTGTATCAACACACATATTATGTGATAGAGGAGAACTTGAACGTGTGGTTTTCTGTATCAACACACACATACTAAGTGATAGAAGACAACTTGAACATTCGGTTTTCTGCATCAACACACATATTATGTGATAGATAAAGGTTTTCCCATAAGCTAAACAATCACAGGGGAGCGAGGTACTGGAATCCACAGCATCTCTTAGAGTCAATCATTACATGAACCATACCCCCTCCCCTCCCTTCCTGATGAGATTCCATTGTCTTTTCAGTCTGTGATGTTACTACTGTAGTAAAGCCACACAGCTTTCACACAAATGTCATTGATCGAGTTGTCTGGCTGGTTGAAATGATTTGAGACCGCTTTGTTTCTCTGATGTCAAACATCAGCCAAGTGTTCTTTAAAACATGTATCAAGGATACGTCCATTTTCACCGATGTACAGCTGAAAACGTTCAGAGCAGCTGATCATACAGACAGTGTTGTGTGTTTGACAGTTGAAACGTTTAGTGATTTTCATGCGAGACATAGGGCCTTTGACTGTGATGGCTGAGCACACAAAGGGGCATGTCTTACATTTAGGTTTGTTACATGGAGTTGTTCCTGGAGGAGAGATAGCAGGGAGTTTTGTTTGTTTGTTTAGTTGTTTTTGAGTCTTGAACACACCAGCAAGTCA
>JAPXFY010000024.1:64383934-64398934 GCA_030674185.1 Monoplex corrugatus | reverse complement strand
AAGACTATTGTAAAACAGGGACATGAATAACTTTATATGATACATGTTGTAACAAGACTATTGTAAAACAGGGACATGAATAACTTTATATGATACATGTTGTAACAAGACTATTGTAACACAGGGACATGAATAACTTTATATGATACGTGTTGTAACAAAACTATTGTAAGACAGGGACATGAATAACTTTATATGATACGTGTTGTAACAAGACTATTGTAACACAGGGACATGAATAACTTTATATGATACATGTTGTAACAAGACTATTGTAAAACAGGGACATGAATAACTTTATATGATACGTGTTGTAACAAGACTATTGTAACACAGGGACATGAATAACTTTATATGATACGTGTTGTAACAAGACTGTTGTAACACAGGGACATGAATAACTTTATATGATACATGTTGTAACAAAACTATTGTAACACAGGGACATGAATAACTTTATATGATACATGTTGTAACAAGACTGTTGTAAGGGACATGAATAACTTTATATGATACATGTTGTAACAAGACTGTTGTAACACAGGGACATGAATAACTTTATATGATACATGTAACAAGACTATTGTAAGGGACATGAATAACTTTATATGATACATGTTGTAACAAGACTGTTGTAAGGGACATGAATAACTTTATATGATACATGTTGTAACAAGACTATTGTAACACAGGGACATGAATAACTTTATATGATACGTGTTGTAACAAGACTATTGTAACACAGGGACATGAATAACTTTATATGATACATGTTGTAACAAGACTGTTGTAAGGGACATGAATAACTTTATATGATACATGTTGTAACAAGACTATTGTAACACAGGGACATGAATAACTTTATATATACGTGTTGTAACAAGACTATTGTAAAACAGGGACATGAATAACTTTATATGATACATGTTGTAACAAGACTATTGTAAAACTGGGACATGAATAACTTTATATGATACATGTTGTAACAAGACTATTGTAAAACAGGGACATGAATAACTTTATATGATACATGTTGTAACAAAACTATTGTAAGGGACATGAATAACTTTATATGATACGTGTTGTAACAAGACTATTGTAAGGGACATGAATAACTTTATATGATACATGTTGTAACAAGACTATTGTAAAACTGGGACATGAATAACTTTATATGATACATGTTGTAACAAGACTATTGTAAAACAGGGACATGAATAACTTTATATGATACATGTTGTAACAAGACTGTTGTAACACAGGGACATGAATAACTTTATATGATACATGTTGTAACAAGACTATTGTAACACAGGGACATGAATAACTTTATATGATACGTGTTGTAACAAGACTATTGTAACACAGGGACATGAATAACTTTATATGATACATGTTGTAACAAGACTATTGTAAAACAGGGACATGAATAACTTTATATGATACATGTTGTAACAAGACTGTTGTAACACAGGGACATGAATAACTTTATATGATACGTGTTGTAACAAGACTATTGTAAGGGACATGAATAACTTTATATGATACATGTTGTAACAAGACTGTTGTAAAACAGGGACATGAATAACTTTATATGATACGTGTTGTAACAAGACTATTGTAACACAGGGACATGAATAACTTTATATGATACATGTTGTAACAAGACTATTGTAAGGGACATGAATAACTTTATATGATACGTGTTGTAACAAGACTATTGTAACACAGGGACATGAATAACTTTATATGATACATGTTGTAACAAGACTATTGTAACACAGGGACATGAATAACTTTATATGATACGTGTTGTAACAAGACTATTGTAAGGGACATGAATAACTTTATATGATACATGCTGTAACAAGACTATTGTAACACAGGGACATGAATAACTTTATATGATACATGTTGTAACAAGACTATTGTAAGGGACATGAATAACTTTATATGATACATGTAACAAAACTATTGTAACACAGGGACATGAATAACTTTATATGATACATGTTGTAACAAGACTATTGTAACACAGGGACATGAATAACTTTATATGATTCATGCTGTAACAAGACTATTGTAACACAGGGACATGAATAACTTTATATGATACGTGTTGTAACAAGACTAGTGTAACACAGGGACATGAATAACTTTATATGATTCATGCTGTAACAAGACTATTGTAAAACAGGGACATGAATAACTTTATATGATACGTGTTGTAACAAGACTATTGTAACACAGGGACATGAATAACTTTATATGATACATGCTGTAACAAGACTATTGTAAAACAGGGACATGAATAACTTTATATGATTCGTGTTGTAACAAAACTATTGTAACACAGGGACATGAATAACTTTATATGATTCGTGTTGTAACAAAACTATTGTAACACAGGGACATGAATAACTTTATATGATACGTGTTGTAACAAGACTATTGTAACACAGGACATGAATAACTTTATATGATACATGTTGTAACAAGACTATTGTAACACAGGGACATGAATAACTTTATATGATACATGTTGTAACAAGACTGTTGTAAGACAGGGACATGAATAACTTTATATGATACATGTAACAAGACTATTGTAAAACAGGGACATGAATAACTTTATATGATACATGTTGTAACAAGACTATTGTAAAACAGGGACATGAATAACTTTATATGATACGTGTTGTAACAAGACTATTGTAAGACAGGGACATGAATAACTTTATATGATACATGTTGTAACAAGACTATTGTAAAACAGGGACATGAATAACTTTATATGATACATGTAACAAGACTATTGTAACACAGGGACATGAATAACTTTATATGATACATGTAACAAAACTATTGTAAAACAGGGACATGAAATGAATAACTTTATATGGATGCACTACAACTGCCATGCAATGGGATATTCACATCTATCCTCTTCTTCTGTGAGATTTTACATTTGAAATGTATCAGCGTCCTTCTATTCATCAGAGCTCACTTATCATGCACAATTATGATTTCTTACCCAATATACAATACAATACAATACAATACAATACAATACTTTATTTGTATAGCGCAAAATCTTGATAAAATCAAATCTAAGCGCTAAAACAGACACACACGCACGCATGCACGCACACACGCACGCACGCACGCACACACACACACACACACACACACACACACATGAACTTTTACAATAAGTTGGAAGAGGTTCAGTTATAACAGCTGGTAGAAATCCATTTATAAACAGTCAAAAAATCCTTGCTGACATATTTTTTATAGTGTCCACACACACACACACGCACACACATCTAAGCACACAGGCATACACACACAAACACACAAAGATAAAAAGAAAAAAGTCAACTACTTACACTGAGTGATGGTCCAGTTTTTGCAGACTTTGGGCTGAGGGGGCAGGTTGAGGAGGTCGTAGGTAAAGATGCCTCCAACCACATGATAGGCTCGAAGGTCCACAATGTCATCTTCCTCGTCAAAATCCTCCCACTCCTGGGGTTCTGGGATACACAGCGTTCATTTCATAATGTAACAGCAATAAAACCAGAGAAACATGAAAACAGAATGAGGTTTAAAACACACACACACACACACACACACACACACACACACACACACACACACACACACACACACACACAAAATCACATACATGCACACACACTCAAGCACACACACATGTATATACACTGCATGTATACACACACAGACACAGATAGATACACACACACACACACACACACACACACACACACACACACATACACACACACACACACACACACACACACAAAAACACAATCACATGTATGCACACATACACAAGCAGCACACAATCACATAATGCATATATACACACACAGGCACACACACACATGTATATACACTGCATGTATACAGACACAGACACAGACACAGACACAGACACATGCATGCTCACACACACACACACACACACCACACACACACACATACCTGGAGTTTTTGGATCATCAAAATCCTCTTCAACAACTTCTTCCTCCTCCTCTGGCTTAGCTTCTTCCTCTTTCTCTTCTGCTACATCATGGCCTCCCCTCAGTGCCGCTAACAGATCCTGTGAATAGCAGTGTATTTACAATGGATCCTGTGAAAGCCATTTGTTTACAATAGGATCCTGTGATTAAGGTTTGTTTTCAACAAGATCCTGTGAATAGGGTTTGTTTACATTAGGGTCCTGTGATCAAGGTTTTCAACAAGATCCTGTGAATAGGGTTTGTTTACATTTGGGTCCTGTGATCAAGGTTTTCAAAAAGATCCTGTGAATAGGGTTTGTTTACATTAGGGTCCTGTGATCAAGATTTTCAACAAGATCCTGTGAATAGGGTTTGTTTACATTAGGGTCCTGTGATCAAGGTTTTCAAAAAGATCCTGTGAATAGGGTTTGTTTACATTAGGGTCCTGTGATCAAGGTTTTCAACAAGATCCTGTGAATAAGGTTTGTTTACATTAGGGTCCTGTGATCAAGGTTTTCAACAAGATCCTGTGAATAAGGTTTGTTTACATTAGGGTCCTGTGATCAAGGTTTTCAACAAGATCCTGTGAATAAGGTTTGTTTACATTAGGGTCCTGTGATCAAGGTTTTCAACAAGATCCTGTGAATAGGGTTTGTTTACATTAGGGTCCTGTGATCAAGGTTTTCAACAAGATCCTGTGAATAGGGTTTGTTTACAATAGGGTCATGTGATCAAGGTTTTCAACAAGATCCTGTGAATAAGGTTTGTTTACATTAGGGTCCTGTGATCAAGGTTTTCAACAAGATCCTGTGAATAAGGTTTGTTTACATTAGAGTCCTGTGATCAAGGTTTTCAACAAGATCCTGTGAATAGGGTTTGTTTACATTAGGGTCATGTGATCAAGGTTTTCAACAAGATCCTGTGAATAGGGTTTGTTTACATTAGGGTCATGTGATTAAGGTTTTCAACAAGATCCTGTGAATAGGGTTTGTTTACATTAGGGTCTTGTGATCAAGGTTTTCAACAAGATCCTGTGAATAGGGTTTGTTTACAGCAGGATCCTGTGATCAAGGTTTTCAATAAGATCCTGTGAATAGGGTTTGTTTACATTAGGGTCATGTGATTAAGGTTTTCAACAAGATCCTGTGAATAGGGTTTGTTTACAGCAGGATCCTGTGATCAAAGGTTTTCAACAAGATCCTGTGAATAGGGTTTGTTTACAATAGGGTCATGTGATTAAGGTTTTCAACAAGATCCTGTGAATAGGGTTTGTTTACAGCAGGATCCTGTGATTAAGGTTTTCAACAAGATCCTGTGAATAGGGTTTGTTTACAATAGGGTCATGTGATTAAGGTTTTCAACAAGATCCTGTGAATAGGGTTTGTTTACAATAGGATCCTGTATTCACTGATTTATGTGTCACATTTGTCCCGTCTTCCTGTCTTCCATTTTCAACATAGTGCTTCTGCTTTAATAATTTGAATTATGTCAAGTTAATAATACCTAATAACAATCGTTATAACATCTAAATGTATTGAAATATTAAACATGAAATGATATGGAATGCCTTAATGATAGAAAAAATAATATTAAATATGAAATGATATGGAATGCCTTAATGACAGAAAAGTAATATTAAATATGAAATATATGGAATGCCTTAATGACAGAAAAATAATATTAAATATGAAATGATACTGTAACACCTTAATGACAGAAAAGTAATATTAAATATGAAATGATATGGAATGCCTTAATGACAGAAAAGTAATATTAAATATGAAATGATACTGTAACACCTTAATGACAGAAAAGTAATATTAAATATGAAATATATGGAATGCCTTAATGACAGAAAAATAATATTAAATATGAAATATATGGAATGCCTTAATGACAGAAAAATAATATTAAATATGAAATGATACTGTAACACCTTAATGACAGAAAAGTAATATCAAATATAAAATGATATGGAATACCTTGATGACAGAAAAGTAAAGCATCAAATCATTGTGCTCTATATCCTTTACCTCATCAATTAACATTTCAATCTTTCATATTACTCAATGATATAAACAAAATAAGAATTAAACTTCTGTGTTTGAGTATGTTCACACCTCAACTGTTCAGTATATCCATCACAGACAAGTTTTGCTGGCTTGGGTACATAATATAAGCAAACTGTTGTGGAGATTGCAATATACTGCATGCAACAAAAGTTACTGCATATTCTCCAGCTTCAGTGAACTTAGAGATATGGGGAAGGGAGGGGGAGACAGACAGACAGACAGACAGACAGACAGACAGACAGGTAGACAGACAAACACTGGCATGAGCAGTTTTACTGTGAAAGCCACCAGCCCATACACAAACAAGGATGAGGTGGGGGTAGGGGTAGGGGGTTAAATACAAGTTCTTACACAGAACCACTTTCTTGTTTTTTTGCAGCACACTCAGGCGTCACAGCAACAATGCAAGCATAATTATGTATTACATTCATTTTTGTGTAAAGTGGGTCAATATTGTTAGAATGCCTCGACTGTCTTGTTTTTGGTTATTTCATGTTTTACTTGATAGTGTATTTTTGTGTAAAGTGGGTAACTGTTAGAATGCCTCGACTATCTTGTTTTTGGTTATTTTATGTTTTACTTGATACAATGATAGTGTATTTTTGTGTAAAGTGGGTAACTGTAGAATGCCTTGATTATCTTGTTTTTGGTTATTCTATGTTTTACTTGATAGTGTATTTTTGTGTAAAGTGGGTCAATATTGTTAGAATGCCTCGACTGTCTTGTTTTTGGTTATTTCATGTTTTACTTGATAGTGTATTTTTGTGTAAAGTGGGTAACTGTTAGAATGCCTCGACTATCTTGTTTTTGGTTATTTTATGTTTTACTTGATACAATGATAGTGTATTTTTGTGTAAAGTGGGTAACTGTTAGAATGCCTTGATTATCTTGTTTTTGGTTATTCTATGTTTTACTTGATAGTGTATTTTTGTGTAAAGTGGGTAACTGTTAGAATGCCTTGATTATCTTGTTTTTGGTTATTTCATGTTTTACTTGATAGTGTATTTTTGTGTAAAGTGGGTAACTGTTAGAATGCCTTGATTATCTTGTTTTTGGTTATTTCATGTTTTACTTGATAGTGTATTTTTGTGTAAAGTGGGTAACTGTTAGAATGCCTTGATTATCTTGTTTTTGGTTATTTCATGTTTTACTTGATAGTGTATTTTTGTGTAAAGTGGGTAACTGTTAGAATGCCTTGATTATCTTGTTTTGGTTATTTCATGTTTTACTTGATAGTGTATTTTTGTGTAAAGTGGGTAACTGTTAGAATGCCTTGATTATCTTGTTTTTGGTTATTTCATGTTTTACTTGATAGTGTATTTTTGTGTAAAGTGGGTAACTGTTAGAATGCCTCGACTATCTTGTTTTTGGTTATTTCATGTTTTACTTGATAGTGTATTTTTGTGTAAAGTGGGTAACTGTTAAAATGCCTTGACTATCTTGTTTTTGGTTATTTCATGTTTTACTTGATAGTGTATTTTTGTGTAAAGTGGGTAACTGTTAAAATGCCTCGACTATCTTGTTTTTGGTTATTTCATGTTTTACTTGATAGTGTATTTTTGTGTAAAGTGGGTAACTGTTAGAATGCCTTGATTATCTTGTTTTTGGTTATTTTATGTTTTACTTGATAGTGTATTTTTGTGTAAAGTGGGTAACTGTTAAAATGCCTTGACTGTCTTGTTTTTGGTTATTTCATGTTTTACTTGATAGTGTATTTTTGTGTAAAGTGGGTAACTGTTAAAATGCCTTGACTGTCTTGTTTTTGGTTATTTCATGTTTTACTTGATAGTGTATTTTTGTGTAAAGTGGGTAACTGTTAAAATGCCTTGATTATCTTGTTTTTGGTTATTTCATGTTTTACTTGATAGTGTATTTTTGTGTAAAGTGGGTAACTGTTAGAATGCCTTGACTATCTTGTTTTTGGTTATTTCATGTTTTACTTGATAGTGCATTTTTGTGTAAAGTGGGTAACTGTTAAAATGCCTTGACTGTCTTGTTTTTGGTTATTTCATGTTTTACTTGATAGTGTATTTTTGTGTAAAGTGGGTAACTGTTAAAATGCCTTGACTGTCTTGTTTTTGGTTATTTCATGTTTTACTTGATAGTGTATTTTTGTGTAAAGTGGGTAACTGTTAAAATGCCTTGACTGTCTTGTTTTGGTTATTTCATGTTTTACTTGATAGTGTATTTTTGTGTAAAGTGGGTAACTGTTAGAATGCCTTGACTATCTTGTTTTTGGTTATTTCATGTTTTACTTGATAGTGTATTTTTGTGTAAAGTGGGTAACTGTTAGAATGCCTTGACTATCTTGTTTTTGGTTATTTCATGTTTTACTTGATAGTGTATTTTTGTGTAAAGTGGGTAACTGTTAAAATGCCTTGACTGTCTTGTTTTTGGTTATTTCATGTTTTACTTGATAGTGTCTCTCGATGAGAATTAGTACTGTATATTGCAACAACAACACAAAAGTATTACATATATGTCGTCCTCTAATCATGTTATTGGATGTAAATTCTTCTGAGTTGAAAGGCACAGAAACTGTGCACTGCTACTCTTTCTGCAAGTTCCTTGCTAGGCTCTTCAAGCATGACAATTACAGCTGGACTTGTGTCATGCTGAATGTAACTGGGGAAACATTCTTGTCTATATTGGCACAAACAAGGCATAAAAAAAAAGAAAATGAATTTCATCTTCCACAAAGTTCGGACAGAACGGGCATGTGTTTTATACTGAATCTGTTTGTCTGCAATGTCCAAACAGACAGACACAACAGCGTGTGAGTTTTCCCTTTTTCTTCTTCTTTTTTTTTTTTTCTTGCTAAATATTAGACTGTCTGTTAAATGACATTGCCACCCACAGGTGTCTACAACAGTCAACATCATATTTTCAACATCAGATGACACATTTGTTGAATTGTGAAATAACACATGATGGATGGATGGATGGATGGATGGATGGATGGATGGATGGATGTGTGGGTAGGTGGGTGAGTAGGTAGATAGACAGATGGATGGATGGATGGATGGATGTGTGGGTAGGTGGGTGAGTAGGTAGATAGACAGATGGATGGATGGATGGATGGATGATGGATGGATAGATAAATGAATGGATGGATGGATGGATAAATGGATGGATGGATGGATGGAATAGGGGGGGGGGATGGGTGGTGGATGATGGACAGATGGACGGAGCGATGGATGGATGGATTGGATCAAATGAAAGACAGGTGGATGAAAGGATAGACAGTTGAGAGAAAGGCAAAAAAGCATTCATTCAAATATACAACTGTATACACACACACAAAACAAACAAACAAACAAACAAAAACACACACAAACAAAACCCTCCCAACAGCTGCTTAACAGGCACACCATAAAGAATACATATGTTAATATCTCCTCATAAATACATATGTTAATATCTCCTCATAAAGAATACATATGTTAATATCTCCTCATAAGGAACACATGTTAACTCACTCGGTATGACGGAACGCTATAGCGGTCGTGATGAAAGGCACGGTTGCGTACGACGGAATGCGATAGCGGTTTCAATAATTAAACATTTTTCGACGCTCCCCTTTAGACCTTGCACGCCTACCATAGTCACACTGGTCACTGCAAACGTGTCAAGGGTCAAGGGGAACGTTGCTTCGTGAGATTCCGTAGCCATACACTCGTCGGGAAACGATTGACTTCGGCACCCTACACGACTGGTAATCTACATTCATGTCGAAAATGGCGTCGCAGGCGAGTACGAGTTTTCGAACAAAGTAGATCGCGACGGCGTCGTTTTACTGCTGCTGAAGTGATTGAAGTGCTTCAGACTGAAGGATTGGACATCGAGGAGTATGCTGAAGATAATGGTGAAAGTGTATCAAGTGATGGAAGCTGCCAGCAAGAAGGTACTGACAGTGACCCAGTTTCAGACGACAGTGAAGTGGGAAAGGGAGGTGGGCGTACACGTCACGAGAGGCGAGCAGTCAGCAGGCCAAGTACAGCAAGTCACATGTCTGATGGAGGTTTCATTCACTTTCCTATGCATGACTGGCACGAACATTTTAGTTTTTCTCCCACTTTGCCTCCTTCTCTGGCTCTTGTGGCCTGCATGTCTCATTTGAGTGCCACGCCCCCATAACTCCCCTGTGTAACAATTTGTAACATTTATTCATATAATATCACTAATAATCTTTTTCTTTTTACCCTGAGCAAAGTCTACTTTATTCATGTTGTTTTGTGCATACAAAGACCTTCTCACCTTTGACTGTGTGTTCATGGAACTGATCAAAGTGTGTGACTGTACGGTGATACTGACCACAAAATTTGGGGTATTTTCAACGTGGCACATGAAGAAGAAAAATTCAAGGAAGAACTTAAATATTTTGGCATGAACTAACCCAGCATATAAATATTCAGATATGAAAGTTTCATTTTGTTCCTTTATGTTTTAATTTTTGTGATTTTTTCCTAACCCTTCAAAATGGGCCGTCCCTGGGGAAACCAAGGGGAAAAACTCTCCGTACCGAGTGAGTTAATATTTCTTCATATGTAGTTTACATGTACTATCACTGGCAAACACTTCAATGTTGATGTGGATCCACAATGAGTACATCATGGCAACTCACAATACAACATTTCACACCAAGCCATGAAGTCAATCCCTGCCAACAAGCAAAGGCAGAAACTGCAGATACCAAGGGATGCCAATGACCAAACCGAACCAACAAGAGCAACCACCAACACGAAGTAAACGGTCATCAAAACACAACACATATATCAAAGATCAACAATACTCCAGTCACCTCCGCTGAGTCGACCTGAAATGTTAAAAAACGGACATAGTAAGTTAACAACGGCACAAGACGTATTAAAGAAAAGAGAAAAGAAAAGAAACCCACAGTACAGCGACTAATATACTGCTTCATTCTTTGTTGCATTTCTCATAATTTTTTTACATTAATCATAGATGTGTGCAAACAAATCTGCTCTGATGTAAAAAATCAACATCACTGCACTTCAACAGTCATTCCACCTAAAAAACGTTTACATTAATATTCAAAATTGAACACTATCATCACTGCAACACAAAAGCCATTTTACTTCTCTCTCTCTCACTTCATTTCTCTCTGCCTCTCCCTGTACCCTGCTCTCTCTCTCTCTCTCTCTCTCTCTCTCTCTCTCTCTCTCTCTCTCTCTCTCTCTCTCTCTCCTCTCTCTCTCTCTCTTCTCTCTCATTCATTTATCATTGTAATATCTAGTTGTTAGCAAAACTTGACACAATCATCATCTCACTAGAAAGCAGAATTTATATTTCTTTGAAAGAAGTTCTTGCCTCAGCTGTAAGTGGAAACATGGTTGCATAAACAATTGTGTAAAAATAAAATGCAAATTAACTGAAGTCAGTTTGGAGAATGGCACTGCATACATGTTGCTGTTGTTGCTATTATTGTTGGTGTTGTCATTAATATTGATATCAAAATTATCATGATCCTCACCATTCTCTTAACCCTTCGACTCCCGCATGCTGTCCACCAGCATCCTGCATTGCTAACCATGCTGGCAAAGCAAAAACTTAACCCTTTGATTCCCTCTCCCTATCCACCAGCTTCCTGCAGGAAGCTGGTGGATAGGGTGAGGGAATCAAAGGGTTATGTTTTTGCTGTTGGTGGATAGGGTGTGGGAGTCAAAAGGTTAATTAGTATTACTGTATTTATCTCTTGTATGTACTTATTTACATTCTGTCAAAATGGATTTCCATGTGAAGCTGTGGTTGCTCTTCCAAAAGACAGTGTATCACAGTAGCACAGGGCTGCCAACGATTTCATTCATTTTACATATAGAAACATATTTATTATACATTTCAGAGGATTTTTTTCTTTAAATCTTGTCAGGGAACAATTTACTCTTGGTATCCTTTTATGCAGAACAAATGCATACTCTTTATGGGACTTCAGTTGTCTGTCTTAGCCATAACACTATCACCCCTTTATGGGACTTCAGTTGTCTGTCTCAGCCAAACACTATCACCCCTTTATGGCACTTCAGTGTTGTCTGTCTCAGCCAAAACACTATCACCCCTTTATGGACTTCATGTCTGTCTGTCTCAGCCATAAACACTATCACCCCTTTATGGCACTTCAGTTGTCTGTCTCAGCCAAACACTATCACCCCTTTATGGACTTCAGTTGTCTGTCTCAGCCATAAACACTATCACCCCTTTATGGCACTTCAGTTGTCTGTCTTAGCCATAAGACAATCACCCTTTATGGCACTTCAGCTGGTTGCCTCAGCCATAAGACAATCACCTCTTTATGGCACTTCAGTGGTTGCCTCAGCCATAAGACAATCACCTCTTTATGGCACTTCAGTTGGTTGCCTCAGCCATAAGACAATCACCTCTTTATGGCACTTCAGTTGGTTGCCTCAGCCATAAGACTATCATCAGTTGGTTGCCTCAGCCATAAGACTATCATCAGTTGGTTGCCTCAGCCATAAGACTATCATCAGTTGGTTGCCTCAGCCATAAGACTATCATCAGTTGGTTGCCTCAGCCATAAGACTATCATCAGTTGGTTGCCTCAGCCATAAGACTATCATCAGTTGGTTGCCTCAGCCAAAGACTATCATTCCTTTATGCACTATCACTGGTTGCCTCAGCCAAAATACAATCACCCTTTATGGCACTTCAGCTGGTTGCCTCAGCCAAAATACAATCACCCTTTATGGCACTTCAGCTGGTTGCCTCAGCCAAAAACAATCATTCCTTTATGGCACTTCAGCTGGTTGCCTCAGCCAAAATACAATCACCCCTTTATGGCACTTCAGCTGGTTGCCTCAGCCAAAATACAATCACCCCTTTATGGCACTTCAGCTGGTTGCCTCAGCCAAAATACAATCACCCCTTTATGGCACTTCAGCTGGTTGCCTCAGCCAAAATACAATCACCCCTTTATGGCACTTCAGCTGGTTGCCTCAGCCAAAATACAATCACCCTTTATGGCACTTCAGTTGGTTGTCTCAGCCAAAAGACAATCACCAAAACTTTATGGCACTTCAGTGGTTGTCTCAGCCAAAAGACAATCACCAAAACTTTATGGCACTTCAGTTGGTTGTCTCAGCCAAAATACAATCACCAAAACTTTATGGCACTTCAGTTGGTTGTCTCAGCCAAAAGACAATCACCAAAACTTTATGGCACTTCAGTTGGTTGCTCAGCCAAAAGACTATCATCAAAACTTTATGGCACTTCAGTGGTTGCCTCAGCCAAAAGACTATCATCCAAAACTTTATGGCACTTCAGTTGGTTGTCTCAGCCAAAAGACAATCACAAAACTTTATGGCACTTCAGTTGGTTGCTCAGCCAAAAGACATCATCAAAACTTTATGGCACTTCAGCTGGTTGCCTCAGCCAAAAGACTATCATCAAAACTTTATGGCACTTCAGCTGGTTGCCTCAGCCAAAAGACAATCACAAAACTTTATGGCACTTCAGTTGGTTGTCTCAGCCAAAAGACAAATCATCAAAACTTTATGGCACTTCAGTTGGTTGCCTCAGCCAAAAGACAATCATCAAAACTTTATGGCACTTCAGCTGGTTGCCTCAGCCAAAAGACTATCATCAAAACTTTATGGCACTTCAGTTGGTTGCCTCAGCCAAAAGACTATCATCAAAACTTTATGGCACTTCAGTTGGTTGCCTCAGCCAAAAGACTATCATCAAAACTTTATGGCACTTCAGCTGGTTGTCTCAGCCAAAAGACAATCACCCAGACAACCAGTCCAGGTTTAATGGAAAGGGGAAATAACTTCCTACCCAACTGGGAATCAAACCCAGGACTTACAAGACAGGTGGGTGCTTTGACTACGGGGTCACCACCACACATTTCTGTTCAGTTTTATTTTACTTTCTGTAATCTGTATCACAGAAATAGCCAGCAGAATCGGCCAAGCCAAAACAGCATTCAAGAAGATAAAAAGCATTCTTACCAACAAATGCCTATCAATTAACATCAGGAAGAGCGTTTGTTGAATGTTATATAGAACTGATAATCTTATACGGTTGTGAGGCGTGGACAGTCAACAAGCAAGGCCAGAACAAGATCAAGGCAGCTGAGATGTGGTTTCTAAGAAGAATACTGAGAGTTCCATGGACAGCAAAGAAAACAAACGAACAGTCTTGATGGAGGCAGACACAAGAAGATCATTCATAAGGAAGATTAGGAAAAGACAGGCAACATTTATAGGGCATTTTATGAGGAATGGGGAATTGGAGCACCTTGTAACAACAGAAAAGCTGGAGGGAAAGACAGCACCAGGTAGACCCAGGGAAAAAATATTGAACAGACTTGCAGAGTGCTGAAGACAGAGAGGGTGGAAGATATGCTTGCGGCGACAGGGGATAGAGACATATGGAGGGCCATGATCCGCCAATGCCATGTGGCAAGGCACTTGATAATGATGATGAATCTGTATCACGGTGACCGCCAGCGTTAAAGTTAAAAGAAACAAGAAATTCACAAAAAATGGGATGAACACTTATCCAATTTACTAAACAAGACAGGCATACATTCTGGGCCTACTGCCTTTCTTGAGCAAACACCTAAGTTTCGCGAATTGTTTCATTGTTGTCTTTCGTGTTTTCTTGACAAAAGCTGTTTGGCTGAATATGCATGCCTGTCTTGTTTTGATAACTGGATACGAGTTCTCATTCCATTTTCGTGTGAGTGTGTGTGTGTGTGTGTTTGCTTTTATGCTTTTAGCATAAATAAAATTCTGTTTTTCTGCCTTACCGTTGTGTCTTCCTTCTCCACGTTCTCTGCCTCATCTTCTTTCTCCTTCTTCTCCTCATCTTCTACTGGCTCCTCTGGTTTCTGCTCTTCTTCTGCGGGTACCTCTGGTTCTGGC
>JAPXFY010000024.1:64378934-64381434 GCA_030674185.1 Monoplex corrugatus | reverse complement strand
ATTCAAAGGGTACAGCTTTCACACACCTCATCAGTCATTCACATTCAAAGGGTACAGTTTTCACACACACCATCATTCACATTCAAAGGGTACAGTTTTCACACACATCATCATTCACATTCAAAGGGTACACCATCACTATCGTTATCATCATCATCATCACCACCACCACATTCATCACCACCATCATCACCACCACCACCACCTTCACCATCATCATCACCACCACCACCACCTTCACCACCACCATCATCACCACCACCACCTTCACCACCACCACCATCATCATCACCACTACCACCACCTTCACCACCACCACTACCATCACCATCATCATCAAATCATCATCATCATCATCATCATCATCATTCTCGTACCAACCCATTTCCTCCTACAATGAGTAGTATCAGCCTACCTAGGATTCTTGCTCAGGTTGCCCCAGGTACAGAGGCAGATGGTGTCGTTCTTCAGCGTGTACTGCAGGTTGCTGGTCTCCTGGTCCTGGAGCTTAGAGGCGTCACACAGCACTTGCAGAGATGCCGCATCCAGCTTAATCTGTATCAGGTGTTGTAACTCTCCGATTGTCTGCAACACATAATACTCAGTTCAATTCAATTCAATAAAGTTCAACTCACCTCCACATTACTCCCTGTAATGGGAAATTCTGAAAGAGAAGATTGGATTGATGAATGCAAAACATACTCATCATCATCATCATCATCAGGTGCCCTGCCGCATGGCGTTGGCGACCATAGACTTCCAACCATCTCTATCTCTCGTTGCCCCCAGCATCTCCCCCACCCTCCCCATCCCCAGCCACTCTGCAAGTCCGTCCAGCATTCTCTCCCTGGGTCTACCTGGTGCTCTCTTTCCTTCCAGCTTTCCCATTGTGACCAGGTGCTCCAAATCCCCCTTCCTCATAAAATGGCCTATAAATGTTGCTTGTCTTTTCCTAATCTTCCTTATGAGTGATCTACTTGTGTCTGCCTCCATCAAGACTGTCTCGCTTGTTTTCTTTGCTGTCCATGGAACGCTCAACATTCTTCTGAGAAACCACATCTCGGCTGCCTCGATCTTGCTCTGGGAAATTAACATACAGCAATCTATCTGAACAGGATTAAATTCATAAAGGTAAAGCATACTCATAGAATTACATACAATTAAGTCATGGACATCAATATCCACTGCTAACACTACATCCAATTACCACCAACCAAACTGCTGAATATGAAAACAGAAATGCTCATCAACATTTAAGAAAGAAATTTTTGGTGTTGTTTTATTGTTTATACTTTTGGTCAACATATGACATAACAGCAGTGAACACTCTCCTAAATAAGTCTATTCCTAAAGAAATAGTGACCTTGGTACTTTAAATATATCCTCTAGAAAGTCTTTGGGAAAATCAATTTTTGATGAAGCGGATAACAGACGTTTTAAGTTAGGTCAGATGTGAAGGCAAAAAACTTCATTCATTTAATTCAGCAAACAGTTCTTAAGTATACAAATGATTCATGATCTACATTTACAGCTTTGAGAACAGGTGTTCACTTTAAATCATGAATGTTTGCCTTGTTCATGGTGGTGACAATCACCATATATCCATTCATGTAAGATGATGCGGCAACCTAGACAAGTAGGCCTATGTCTTGATGACATTTAAGAAAAAATGTCCAACTAATAAAAATGTGTTAAAGTGAATAATACAGAATACACTATGGTAACATGCTTATATAAAAATAAAACACAGTAAAACATATCAATGATTTAAATAGAATGTTTAAATGCACATTCAAACACATGTTAAGTTGAATATACATGCACATGTTTATGCACACACATGCAGTCTCACTTGCCAACATGTACACACACACACACACACACACATACACACACACACACACACACATGCACATACACACACACGCAAGCATACAAACACACACACACACACGCACACATGCATGCACACACACACAAACACACACATGCACATGCGTGCACACACACACACACACACACATCATCATCATCATCCTTTTTATCTCTGCATATCAGAACCAGTCTGTGTCTTAAAGCCTTGTCTGGATTTATATGGGCAGTCTATGAATCTACAAATTACACACACACACACACACACACACACACACACACACACACACACACACACACACACACAACACACACACACATCATCATCATCATCATCATCCTTTTTATCTCTGCATATCAGAACCAGTCTGTGTCTTAAAGCCTTGTCTGGATTTATACGGGCAGTCTATGAATCTACGAATTACACACACACACACACACAACACACACACACACACAACACACACACACACACACACACACACACACAACACACGTGTGTGTGGAGCGCAAGTTAGCATAGGCAAACACACAGACACAAACTGAATTAAAGTCAACGCTGTGTGTGTTGTGGGTTGGGCAGCACCGGTTTCCAGTTACACTGTATGCTTCTCCACCAACCACACAT